>BJKM01001389.1:0-45397 GCA_015082035.1 Chaenogobius annularis | reverse complement strand
AGAGAGAGATTAAAGGAGTTAGCGGTTGGCGTTAGAGTAAGGGTATTGTAAATTGAATAGTTACCTAAGCTTGAATCGTTCATATTTCATTAGGATATTATAAGTTCAGTTTATCATAGAGTCATTGTCATATGATTTGTAATAAGGCTGATGTTGGGGGTGGACCTTTATTTTTGAAAGAGACCCTAATATCCTAACTCTAACAAAACCAATTTAAACCATTTAGATACATACTTTTTATTAATACTTTATTTGTGGCAAAAATTCACATTATTTGTTCCTATTGTAAACATTTGATTATATATATGTGGTATTAGTTATTGGCCACTAAGGCTTTCTCGTCGCTCATATCTCTTGCTGGCTGCTATAAAACCAATCAAAACAAGTTGTGTTTGAATCAGTACTGGTTGCTATAGTTACACATGTATAAGGTCACTGATTAAAGGTCAAATGGGAAACAGGATGGTGAGCGATCTTAATTTTTACAACCATCAATGTGGGTTTTTTAAAAATACAAAAGACATAAAAACAATCCTGTCAATACAAACTTCCCCTCACCAGAAAGCAGAATTATGATAATCTTATGCATTTTCATTTTAAAATATTGGCTAGAGAAAAAAATATATCGCCTAAAATCATGATAAAAATATTTCACAATAATTTTACTCTACATTGCCTTCTTTTTTTGTGTGTGGCTATTGTCCTCTGCTGCTGATGTTGTGCAAAAAGCAGCTATTGGTGCAAGGGAAGCTTACAATCCTGAAAATCTTGATTTGATTGAGAGCTAAATCCCAGGCCACTTCAATCACGACATCACTATCATCACTGCACTGGCGGCCCATAAACCCACTTTTTAATCCTAAAGCCCTTTTATTTCGTGGTCAGTGTGCCCACTCGTTTGCTAAATCCCCCCAGTCTAAGCTTCAATCCCGCCTCCTGCAGGCTTTAGAGAGAGAGACCATACTGGCCGCAGCATCCTGGACCATGGCCGTTCTGGGGGCATTTTGGGAGGTACTTTCGGCCCTTGAAGTGCTCACGTGAGAAGGTCACAGATCAAGACTGAGCAGCAGGAGGAGCCGGCGTTGAAGACTACTATTTGGAAGGAGTAAGATGCAGCCTACTGGGTCTGTGGAGCCGAGCCAAGGCTCACTTTTCACTGTCTTATTGTTCAGGATGAAAAACTGTGATAATGAGGAGTGAGCAGACCGAGTTAAGAGAAGACCAGAGGAACAGTCTGTAGTTTATCAGACCCGGTGGGCGTGGGGACATACAATAATGCTTCGTCAAGAGGACATATTTAAAGAGGGAACAGACGACAAATGCACAGTTAAAACTTTTCAAATCTAATTCTCTTGAGACTCCAGACTTCAGGACGGGCCTGCGTCCTGCTCGATTCAATGTACCATAAGGTGCCGGCAGGAAATCACGTCAGTAACGGCCCCGCGATGGGTCATGTAAATAAAACAAATTAAAGTGTAAGAAAAGGAGAGCGCGTTCTCGGCCAGGAGGCAGCATCAGCAGGCACCGATCCGATGCGCGTGCCCCGCTACGGCAGAGGCTGCCTACATCCCGGGAAACAGGAGTTGGAGCTTGCGGCGAGTTAAAGTTTGGGCCAAAGGGAGTGAGAGGATGCTGCAGAACAGTAAAGGACTGTATTGACACGCCAATACACAAGCGGGGAGCGTGTCGCAAGAATGAAGGATGGCGCGCAAATAATACTGAGCATATCCCCCCCTTCTTGTTTTTTTTTGGGTTTCAAACATTCCTCATCACGTAAGTCCTTGTCGGAGCAGCACTTTACTTGGTGTTATAATAACCGTGGGGAATTTTCTTTGCATAATATGATTGCGCATTAATTGCAAAATTAACATTTGACACAATAATGGCAGCCGCGGGCACAGGCTTAAGGTGACGGGGAGAGTTGAAGGACAACAACTGCACTGATTGTATCAGACACAAGTCTTCGGGTTAATGCAAGCGTACAGCGTGGGTGGTTAGTGCAGTTTGTTGGTGTTTGTGGATGTCAAGCAGTGTGGCGCTGAAAGCGTGCTTGATGCTCCTCAAGGTGCGCCATGGTGGCGCCCATCGCAGAACTGTCCTGCATTGCAGTGCTCGCTCTCATCCAAGTTCCTGCAACGTGTTTCGCAACTCCTGCACTTCTGACGCGAGGCGTGATGCTGACTCCTGCGCTTGGCTCGTTCTGTTGGCGGAATGAAGAGTCAGGTCTTGCCCACAAACGTTGCTCAAATGTCTAAATCGCACGCAGTGGTTCTGCGGGACAAGCCCACTGCAGTACTTTTTGGGAAGCGGCGGGCCGTGCTCCAGTCACCTGGCCATTAAAAATTAAAGTCATGCATCAAAACACTGGACGCCCAACTAGCAACGTGTGTATCTCAGACCTGCAGACCAAAGGGCCTGTCAAGTGACGTTTAAGCGCTACACTGCTTTGAAAAGGGGCGTCTATAGGTTAACCTAAAGTTACTGCAGTAAAAATTTGAGGTGATGATGTCACTTTGGACGTCCTCTGAATCTGTTAACACTGGGCAAAGCCATGACTCAGTCATTTCAATCACTTCAAGCGTTCAAGTGCGCTTTATTGTCCAAAGGAATATCGATATTACGATAAAAATATAATTGGTCCGTTGATTAATATTAATGAATCGATGAGATGTTTAAGAGATATTATGGACTATCTACACTGAAAAGTATCGAGTTTATTACTCATAAAACGGTTTCCCAAACATAATAAGAAACAGGGTAACGTTTAATTTATTTTGTTCTGAGTCTCTTTATCGACAATTCATGGTGTGGAAAAACTGCTAAAAAATGAACATTGTCGTTACATCTCCAGAGTATCCTCCTTTGGGCTCGGGAGGACAGATTAAAATAAGAGATCCTCAGATCCCAGGGCACAACGCTGAACCCAGGCTATGGGTGGGGGTGGATGTGCTCTCTGTAAGGTGTCTGTTTTCAGACTGTATTTGGGGCCAGTGCTACAAAGTGAACATTTGGATAAGACTGGAGACACTGCAGTGAAAATATTGACTTCTGGTTATCCAACTCTGCTTTCTGAACCTGGCTGACAAACACTTTTTGATCTGGTGTAGTTTTTTAAGAATCCATCCCACTCCTGATGCTTCATAATCAAATAATTGATTTGCATGTCGTTTTGTTATCCTTATTCTTGGCCTATCTTTAGTTCATGCTCATATTTTCCATATTGTTTCATTGTTCGCATTCATTCATCCTTTGCCATATAGCAGCCAGAGGAGATGGCACTCTGCGTATTGCGTGTAACATGGGATGTAATGGATGTGTCAGGGCAGACAGGCTTACATGCGGCGCACACTTGCAGCAGCAGCAGACTGATGATTCAGCAGCAGCAGCAAGGCGAAAGCTCCACAGCCACACAGTTACCTTGTTTTAGATTGGTGAATGGAAGGTGACTTTTTCATTTGTGGGCGCAGTGTAAGGAGGCGGAAAGCAATGTTTGGCAAAGAAACATAATGTGGACAATGTTTGGGTACAGGCGGCTATTTCTAGTTGAGCCACCTGCTTGTCACTAGGAGGGTTAATTGCTTTGCCAGGGAATGTTCCACAGTATGACATTAAACCTTTCTATTCTTGCTTTTGTTCAAGTTACAATTAAATTTTATTGGAAAATACCTTGACAAAAAAAGCGTTCTTTTTTGCCTGACTTGCTTGTCACCATGGAAATGAATAGGTTCAATGCCATATTATGGAACATTCCAGACAAAGGAATGTCTTTAGAGACAAGAGGCAGACTCTTCAACAGAAAAGTTTTAAGTAGCCGCCTTCAAAGCAAAATGCATGTTTGCAAATCAATAATATAAATGTATATATTTTGAAGATTTAAAACCATTTAGTCAATAATTTTCTACAATATGCACATAAGCTAAATCATTTAATTTTTGCAAATTTTTTTTCATGATTTACTTTGATTTGAAGTAGGATTTTTGTGGTTGCCTTGGTATTTAACACAAAGACAAACTGGGGCAATTTAGTTTAGACACATAACAAACGTATAATCATTTTACTTTGAAAGTCCATACTTTTTAAATAAGATAAGCTACAAATTAAAATGGCATACTGAATCAATAGTGGTATCTTATAATATAACTTGAGCCACAACCCGGTAACAAACCATAGAACAGCTACAGACCATGAGGGAGCAGTGGCCCTGAGGTTAACTTGCCCCCAGTCCTAGTCGAGTCCTTTCATTAGAAATTAAACAACTCAAACAAAGAGAGAGTATACCCCTTTAGCTTGTTTGCGCAGCAAATTAGTTTTACCTTTTGCAGGTAATTCCACATGAGTTTCTAAATATTTTTTTTGAGGAGCAGATTAATGGGTAATCAGCGCAGTGAGGAAAGATACGGTAGTTCAGGCAGATGTGGCATGTTATTCATTAAATCGCAACCAAAGTCGCCAAGAGAGATACGAGAAAAAGGCCTTGGAAAGAGATGGGAATAATAGAAGTCAAGGTCATATTAACCTATAGTAAGTTTAGTGGTAGTAGTAGTAGTAGTAGTAGTAAGTAGTAGTAGTAGTAGTAAAGTGCAATACTAGCAGCTGTAAATAGACATTATTGTAGTGGTAGCGGTAATAATAGTGAACTGAAAGACTTGAGACAGAGTTTGGTGAAGCTATTGGCTGGGACCGGCCAAAAGTTCAGCCCTATTCAGAGTGCTGCTTACAGATCTTAACTTCTGGGTTTATCCAAGTGTAATAGTTGTATTCATTGATGCCGATAGCGTGGCACAGTGGTCTGATTTTCAGAAATCAGAATCAGAATCAGAATCAGAATCCAGAAAGGGTTTATTGCCATTGTTAATGAACAAAATTCAAACAAACATAGGAACTTGTCTCGGCATGAAAGGTGCAACATAAAAACACTGATGCAAAAAAAAAAAGAGATATAATTCAAATCCTTAAGGGGGCATTAGGAAACAATTTAAACAAGAAGACCTCGTACTTGGGTCAAAAGCCTCAAAACCCAAAAGGTCCCAGTGGCATGCTTTCGACGTGTACTTGGACAAGAACCCAACAAACAGGGGTCGCTGGATGGCGCCAGTTTTGCTTCTATCAAGTCATTCAGAAGTCATTGAATTACATGTAATGCAATGCAAACTACTTGAAGTATCTGGAAAAGGATAATTGGGTGTAGCACATACTTTTTGTGATTGTGTTGTCAGTCAACTCTATGTGCTTTCATGCTGTTTAAAATTATGACTACTTTTTACAGGACTGTGACGCAATGTGAATGTGGCATGCTATTTATAAATGAACAGATGAGAGAGGAAAGCATGTCTTCTGTGAACTGAGTGAGACAAAGTGGAAGTCCATATTTAATATGTCGTCTCAGCATCCATTTCCAGCAATATGTGGAAACTTGACCTGTGAGTTTCTGTCGAACTATTAGTACCCCTATAGGAGTACATTATTTGGAGTACATTCGAAGTAGCATGAAGGATTGTCTTTCATCTATCTGCATTGAGTTTTTCATCAAGTAATTCCTTATGCTTTATGGCTGTTTCTAGGTAATTAAAATCAAAACCTGTCCTTGGGTATTGTAGTAGTAGTAGTAGAAAGTAGTAGTAGTAGTAGTAGTTAGTAGTGTAGTAGTAGAGGTAAGTAGAGGTAGTAGTAGTAAGTAGTTGTGGTGGTAGTAGTAGTAGTAAGTAGTAGTAGTAGTAGTAGTAGTAGAGGCAGTAGTAGTAGTAGTAGTAGTAGTAGTGTTGTTAGAGGTAAGAGTAGTAGTAGTAGTAGTAGTAGTATGTAGTAGTAGTGGGTGGTAGTAGTAGTAGTAGTAGAGGTAGTAGTAGTAGTAGTAGTAGTTGTAGAAAGTTTTTCTAAAAAGTGAGTTTTACTGTAATAGTAACTAGTTGTGGTAGTAACAGAAGAAAGTGAAAGTTTACATTTCTATGCCTCTAGAACTTGACTTTGTGTAGTATTGTTGAAAAAATAGTGGTATAGGAGCACTTTTTTGGAAGAATTATACGTAAAGTAGGATTAATTAGTTGTGGCAGTTATGGGCACTTATATTGAAATACTGTATAACAGATTGTTAGACAGAGTACAAATTTGGAGCAGTGTATCTGCAGTTTTTCATTCAACAATTCCATGTGTGTTATGCTGTTTCTAGGTCATTACAGACAACAAATGTCCTGTCTCAGCATCCATTTACCATTCAATATGTCCAAACTTTGACCTGTTAGTAGTAGTAGTAGTAGTAGTAGTGAGTAGTAGTAGTCATAGTAGTAGTAAAGTAGTAGTAAGTAAGTAGTAGTAGTAGTAGTAGTAAGTACAGTAGTAGTAGTAGTAGTAATTTTCCTAGCAAGTAATAATAGTAGTTTACCTTTTTCCAGAATTATCCTCAAAGCCGGACAAGTAATAGTTGTGGCAGCAGAAGTGTGGAGTGATTTCTAGTAACAGATGACATTATTAAAATGCATTTTTTGGAGCCACAAATTTGGGATTTTGCCCTGCCCTATATATATATATGAACTGTGAAACAATGTGGATGTAGGATGTTCTGACCTTGTGCAGCGGTTGTAAAAATAGTAATTTTTCTGTTTTTTCTGTCGCTGGTATAGCGTAAAACACATACTTTGAAGACGTTCCAATACAGTAGGTGGCGGTAAATGCACCTTTCGGCTGCCAACCGCATTTAAAAGTAACACAACTACAACAACAAGATTTGAAGTTGCTATGAAGTAGCACATCTGCCTTTCTGTATTTCCTCAAATATTTGTGTCAGGTGGATCACTGACTTCCTGACGGATCAGAGGCAGTGCGTGCGACTGGGGAAGAAAGTCTCAGACACTCGGACTATCAGCACAGGGTCTCCACAGGGCTGGTACTTTCTCCTCTGCTCTTCTCCCTGTACACAAACTGCTTCACCTCCCGCCACAACTCCGTAAAACTAAATCACGTTTGCGGACGACACCACCCTCATCGGGCTCAATCGGACGGGGATGAGTCTGTCTACAGGAGGGAGGTGGACCGGCTGGTGTCCTGGCGCAGTTTTAACAACCTGGAGTTCAAATGCCCAGAAAGACAGTGGAGATGATCGTGGACTTCAGGGAAATAGCCCCCCAGCCCCCTCTCACCTTGACAGACTCCCCCATCACCACCGTGGACTCCTTCCGCTTCCTCTGCACCACCATCACCCAGCAGAGGATGTACTTCCTGCGGCAGCTGAGGAAAGCCAAGCTGCCAGTGCAGATGATGGTGCAGTTTTACACGGCCATCATTGAGTCCATCCTCACCTCCTCCATCACCGTGTGGTACGCTGGAGCCACAGCCAGGGACAGACAGAGACTACAGCGCATCGTGTGTTCTGCTGAGAAGGTGATCGGCTGCAGACTTCCATCTCTGCAGGACCTGTACGTCTCCAGGGCTCTGGGACCAGCAGGTCGGATCACAGCTGACCCTTCTCACCCTGGATATGGACTATTTGAGCCATTCCTCTCAGGCAGGAGGCTACGGTCCAGCCGGAACAGAACCTCCCGCCAAGAACAGTTTCTTCCCCTCTGCCGTTACACTCATGAACACTCCACTTTAACTACAATTTAATCAATAACTCACTGCACTGTTCACTTTCTGCACTACATCTGTAAATTTAACTGTAAATATTTGTGTACATAGTAAGCCTATTTTTATTATTCCTATAGTAAATTTAAATCGTTTTCTTTAATGCATGCCCTTTTTGATTTCATAAATTAGTTTTTTATTATTGTTCATCATTGTATGTTGCTACGAATCACCAAAGCATGTTCCTATGTTTGTGAATTTTGTTCATTGACAATGGCAATATACCTTTTCTGATTCTGATTCTGATTCTGAAATATTTACTGTACTTTGCCGGACTGTGAAGACATGTGGATGTGGCATGTTATTCATAAATGAGAGACGAGAGAGGAAAGCACCTCAGAGCATTGAAGGATCCAGAGTCAAGGTCACATTTCTCTGTCTCAGCATGTTCCTGCACCGAATCGTACTGCGTGTCCTTGTTAAGTGGGGGACAGAGCACAGGATCATATGACCAACACAATATCACCCGATACGGCCGGAGATGTACGCCAGATTAATCTTGGCCACTGCATGTTTTCTGTGAAGAAAGAAGGCCGCAGTCTTAATGTTAAAGAGGCAATCTTAATCAAACAGTTTTAGCACATTTTGTTCCTCTGACTTGCATGATGTCATCTTAGGTTAATTGCCCTTTTAGTAGTGTCGCTGGACGAAGCAAGACTGAAATAGTAATGAGTATTTGTTCAACAGAAGCCAAATCTGTAAACATTTGACCAAACAGCATCAAATTTTTTGTGTATTGGTGTAAAATTAAACATAGTTAGAAGCAGAAGGCTTGAAAGAAGAAGCATTAGAATTCATTTTGAAATTAGTTTTGGTTGTAACCTTACATAAATGACCACTATAAATACCCTATTGAGAAATGTGACCGAGAAGAACACATTTCTTGATTGATTTTGATCCAAAAAATGGATTACTAAACTCAAAGTCCTTACTATACTGCAGATAAATACAAACATAATCCAAGAGCATGGCAATCAGATCGGAATTGTACAGCATCTGGTCATATGCCATATACAACATTGATGTTTTTTACGGTACCGTTTTATCATATCTCGAGGTTGTAAAAGGTAGACAATAAAGGGTCATATCTGAGTTTGGAGGTTATTGCTCTATGCCTCCACTGGGGTTTGATTGCAGCGCTGGGACCGTTTAGATTAGGCAGAATTATGACCAGTTTTAAAACCAGTGAGCCAGAGCAGACGGACAATGATATCATCTTTGGCCGTAGACCACTAAAGTCCATTATGTATGGGCATGACTCTGCATTCCTCCATATACACGATGCACATAGCATACAAATGAGCTTGCAAGGAGTTTTGAGAACATTTAATCAATAGGCTACATAATTGCGCAGCACTTTAAAAAGAGTGTGGGCAAACATTGGCGTTCAAACGGGATTAACAACGGGATTATCTTTGCTCTGCAGTTTATTGCAATATGAATTGAATTAAAACTTTAATAGGAACTAGTCTCGTTCGAATGTTTTGTAGACCCACCACGGTTGATTGCTTTATTTTTGGATTCACACAATGGAAACAATATTCAAGGCCAGCTATTAAGCAATTTAATTATGTTTTCTGCTGCATACACATGAAAAAAAAAATGAAAAAAACTAAAAGTAGTTACCCTTTTCTGTGTTATTGCAGATGATTGTGTTGATCCACTTATCTCCAACCTCTACGCCTCATCTTTTTTGGCCTCGTCCAGATACAATTTCCTGTACTCTGCCAACTTTGCAAAATTGTATGGTAAGTATCACACATTAGTGAAACACACAGTAGTACAGCAAACTCTTTTTTGAATAATACTTTAGTCCTTACACTGCCACCTGTTGGAAAAGGACAATAATACATACATCCAAGATGACACATGACAACAAATGACAAAAGCATGTGAGGTTAATTCAGGGAAATTAGTTTGGCCTCTCTCCACGTTGGACTGATGGCATTGGTGTCTTATCTACAATATACAATGTCAATTCAAGTGCACTTGAACATCCCTCATTCCGGCCTTTTGTTTTGATGTAATTATTAAAGCAATCTTCTGTAAATTAGCTTTTCTCAAGCTTTTTTCCAATACTTTCGAGTTGAAATGACAAATGCATAAAACAGCCTAATTAGCCATGGTCCTGATGTATAATTAACAAGCAAGACAGTAAATATAGACAATAGTAATTAAAAACTTGTGTCAGCATTCGACTTTTTGTAGAAGTATACAAAATATGTCCGAAAAATAATTAAAGTAGCAAAAGAAAGCAACAGATTATACATTTTAAATTATATACAGATGTTTGGCAAGCTTTTTTTTTTTTTCACATTCTTTTCTTTCCTCTCCCAGGCAGCAGTGGCTGGTCGCCGTCGCCCCGGGACAGACAGCCCTGGCTTCAGCTCGATCTGCTCAGGAAATACAGGCTGGTGGCTATCGCTACACAGGGGACGTTCAACTCTTACGACTGGGTCACCAAGTACACCCTTCTGTACGGCGACCGGCCCGACTCGTGGACGCCCTACATCATGAAAGGAGGGAACTCTGTAGGTACCATTTGTGAAAGATACATTTTGTGTAAAGAGATTTAGGTTTGGATTAGAGATTTTTGATAGATTTAACTACTACAATTCTGCTCCATCATATTTATTATTGCTGGCTTCAAAACATGGATTGAGCAGTGACAAAACTAATCCCTAATCTCATTTTGGCCATAATACACAATAGTTTGACATACACAAATATCACTACTTATTAAAAGAAAGGTATTTAGAGAGCATATTTTAATTTTCATAAACATGCCCCATGTAGGATTTAAACATGTTCAACTCAAATATACTGATGTCTATTGTAATGTTGGTTTGCTCTTAATTACAAAACCAATGATTTAAAAAAAGTCAATCGAAACGTTTTTATAAAATGACTGATCTGAATTCTCACGGCTCTGGCAACTAGGGATGTCAAGATTATTAGGTTGATCAATAATAGTGAATATTTAGGTCACAATATAGTCGTAAAGACTAAAAAACTATGATTGTGAACATTTTTGTGTTTTTTTTAAACTCAATTTATAGGAAAGTGAACTTTTTGAACTAAATTAAGTATTTTCTTTGTTCAATTAAAACAAATTCCTAAAAAAAAGTTCCTCAAAAAAGTTAATCTAAATGTAAAGTGTAAATCTGGTGGTAACGTGTCGAGAAAACAAGAAGGAAAGAAAGTGCAGGATTTTATTGTTGTTTTGGTCGTTTAGTGCAGTGTTTTGGTCGCTGCTCTAAAATATGAAATTGGGACATCCCTACTGACAACACAGGTTCAGTTGTAATTGTAATAGGCAAGGCAAGGCAAGGTTATTTGTAGAGCACAATTCGTACACAAGGCAATTCAAAGTGCTTCACACAACAGGAAAAAATGCATTAAAATCACAAAGATATGGAATAAATCACAATCTTAGTAATACCTTTTTAAACCAGCAAGAATACAGGCACACACTCCCTTTAATAGGAATACAAGGCCTTTTAAGTTAGATAGATAGACAGATAGACTTCTAGTTGTTCTTGTTCAGACTTTGGTCTAAAAATGCAATGTATGTATGTATGTATAAACATGCAATGTTTTCTATTTAGCTAAGTCTAACTGCACACTAAAGCAAGCTTACTTTCATTTGCTATAAAAGAAGTACATTTTATAAGACTTATTGCTTTTGACTTACATCTTGCATAATTTGTACCAGAACACCCTCATCCTTCATGCATATTCTTTTCATTTATATTCTGCTGTTAATGTCTGTTCTATTTCATGTAATATTGGAGTCTTCAAAACAGCGACTTGCAGTGCCTTTTATCTCCCTGTGACGCTGTGACGAATCTAATCGCATCATCCGCTCATCTCCGGCCACTAACACTACTGCTCTGACTTAATAACTCTTGTTCTCTCCTCCGCTCTTGTCTTCTGTTTGCAGACGATGCCGGGGAACTGGAATTATTATCAAGTCAAGAGAAACGTCTTTCATTACGCCTTCACCGCCAAACACGTCCGTCTGCTTCCTTTGGCCTGGAACACAGAGAATGGAGGCAAAATTGGCGTGAGGCTGGAGCTGTTTGGCTGCCCCTATGGTAATAGAATAGCTGTGATAAGCAGGATTTACTGTCTTTGGACGATAAAGAGTCTTACCGAACGCTGTGCTAAATCATATCTGATTTATGCCACGAAAGGCTATAAATATTCAGCCATTTGTAATACCTGTAAGACCCTATTTCAACCTGATTTATACAAGGACTGTGCTTCCTAATATATTTGGCCTGTTTTTCTTTGTAGAGGGGCGGGGACTGTGATTAGAAACTTCAAGAGGAAAAAATATGTCAAAATTATAGAATCCACATTCAAACTGGAGATATGTAGAATTAATATACTGTTTTATGAATAATAATGAGAAATAGTATTGTTACATACAATTACAGATATTGAGTAATTAGAATTCATATGAATTTAAAGGGAGTTTCTACTACTAAAATTAATATTTATCACAGAAAATTAGCAATAAGAGATAATATTTCTGTTCTTCTTCTTATACCTTTGACGCTACATACATATTTTTCAAAATTATAACCTAATTGTAATGATCAGTTATACAGTTCACACTATCCATGGCTTTCAGAGTGATAGAAAATGTGCACTGCTGCCATCCAGAATTTAAAATCAATCAATCAAGATTTACTATATAGCACTATTCATACACAGCGTAACTTGTGCTTTATAACTAAAAACATATAAAAACCATGGCACAAAATATTTCACAATGCAAAAAAATTAAAAACAAAAATAGTCACATTAAAATATATAAAAAATAGTAATATACAGATACAATACCCATAGTCATATACAGCTAAAAGAGACATTTTTAGCCTAGATTTAAATATTGTTAAAACTAAATAGTAATATAATTGATGGTGAAAATTGCTGAAAATTGGGCCTATTAACAGGAAACTGAAAGTCATGATTGAAATAATTTGAAGCAACATAATCCTTTGTACAATTGCTTTCTAAATACTGAAATATTTTCCCGTTATGACATTTTGTTCTTTAACTTGTCTGTGCTGTCAGATTCCTACGTGCTGCAGTACAACGGGGATGACTCTGTGGTGTACATGTATCCGGGGAGGAAGTCGCGTACTCTGTCTGATCATTACGCTCTGAACTTCAAGACGCTGGAGCAGGACGGGCTGCTGCTGCACAGTGAGGGTGTCCAGGGAGACGTCGTCACTCTCGAACTAAAGAAGGGGCGACTCTACCTTCACATCAGCCTTGGTAAATGCTTTCAATGACACTGCAGTGAAAGGGTTTAAATGACTGGACTGTAGAATACCAATCTGGATTTGCAGAGTTTTGACATAGATGTAAATATACTACATATGACCTTAAAAAATGCATCCAAGGAGATATAATTGCTTTGTCTGAAAAGTTACACATCATGGCATTAAATGTATCCATCTTGCATTTATGGTTTTCTGGTGTTGTTGCTCAAAAGTACCTTGGAAAAACAAGGACTCTCACTGTAAGCAGGGTCGTTGCTCCGCAGATCTGACCTGTAACTTGTGATGTCACCTGCTTGTCTCCGTGGAGATCTATAAGTTTACTGCCATGCTGAAATTTTCTTTCCCTAGTAATCATTACAAAATAGTTTAGCTTGACTTAGGAGGCATTATGTTGAATTTAAAAACACCCTGAGATACATTATATTTTATGCATTGTGTGTATCAGCGGTATTTGTCTGTTTTTAACGTTATAACTTGTATTTTAGGAAGCAGTATTGTCCACAATCTTAACGGGAGGACCACGCTGACAGTCGGCAGCCTTTTAGATAATCTGCATTGGCATTACGTCACCGTAAAGAGACACGGCCGACAGGTGAACTTCACTGTGGACGCTCACACTGTCACTGGCTACTGCAGCGGAGACTTCACTCACCTGGATCTGGACAAACAGGTACGAGCAGCATCATTTTGTTTTTTAAGCCACCTCCACTAAACAGAACCATTTCCCACTCCCGTTTCCCCTTCCGTCACATCAATCAACATCATTTCCTCTTTTACTTCCTTTCTAAAAGATCCTCTTTGGTTTTCCTCTTAGTCTACTTTCACCAAATGTAAGCAAAACTATCCTAAACCTATCCATTTTTGTGACTGTCAGCTATAAACCACACACATGCTTCACAATTTGTATATCTTGAAATGAATGTGAAATGTATTTACAAATGCTTTTTTTAGAAACTGGGACAAAATACATCTTTGAAACAGGTCTTATTTGTAAACGAAAATTAGTTCTCAATTGACCTACCTGGATAAATAACGGTTGAATAAATAAAGTAAAGTAATAGTAAATAGGTACAAATAGACACTATTTGCATAAGTAAAATATAAGGAGATTGTTAGTAAATGTATTAAACTACAATATAAAGAGGTTGGGTAATGGTGATTAATACTAGTTAAGCACAAATAATGTCAGCTAAAAATAGTAATATCATGTTTCTTGCAGTTGTATGTTGGCGGAGTAATTGAGCCAAACATGCCTCATCTTCCCTCAACTCCAAACTTCCGAGGATGCCTTGAAAACGTCTTCATTAACGGTGTCAATATCATCGACAAAGCCAAACGAGAGGAGACCGATATCCGCATACCAAGAAAGGCAAGTCTCTTTTGTGTGGAATAGCACTGGGTAATCTTGTAATTATTCTCAAATAAATAAGACATTTTTCTGTTGAAAGTGGCTTGTGAAAGTGTTCAATCTGAAAATCTATCCACATTTTGGTAGTAACTAGTCTTAAAGGCAATCCGTAATTAATTGTAGTCCTTTTGTCTTCTCCATTTTGAAAAAGCCAAATGTTTAATGAATCCAGTTTTGTTGCTGATTTTTCTGATATACGGCACATGCCTCATTTGCACATTACTTTTGAGTGCCTCTGACAGGTTGGATGACTCACTGAACTAAAATGCAGTTAAGATAAATATAATTAGAATATTGCTAAAAAAAATGTAAACATTTTAACAGCAGATTTTTTAGGTGTATAATTTTACGTCCTGTTTGTAATTTATGACATCACACTTTGAAATGACCCAGCAAACACTGGGCAAAAACTGCTCTAGTGTAAAAAAAAAAAAAAAAATTGACAAATCAAATTATTTTGTGGAATTAATGTATTGCCTGTCAAAAATTTTTTTCTTTGTATAATTTATGCATAAACTTTGACTGGAATGAGTAGCGTGATGTCATTTCCTGTCATTTTCAACAGATTTTTCCAAGTTTTTGCCACAAATACCTACTCGATTGGTGTAAAACTATTATTTATATGTACAACAGGTATAAATGCACCAGTTAAAGTCTAAATTAGAAAATTGTAAAAACCTGTCACTTTAATGCATAATCCATAACATCTAAACCTTTCTCTTCATCTCACCTTTAGAAAAAGATGCACTTCACCTGCCGCGACATTTTGCTCAAACCGATGACCTTTGCCGGACCCAACAACTACCTCCAAGTGCCGGGTTTTTTCAGGAGGCCCAAGATGTTTGTCAAATTTAAGTTTCGATCTTGGGACTACACCGGGCTGCTCATGTTTACTCGATTCGCCGACGACCTCGGAGCTCTGGAGTTAGGTCTCAGCGAAGGACAAATAAACGTCACGATATTTCAGCCGGACAAGAAAAAAATACAGTTTGCTGCAGGTGTGTTTAAGATTGTATTGCCTCTTTGTGTTTAACGCGGATGAAAAATTAACTTTATTGATCTACAGGATACAGGCTGAACGACGGCTACTGGCACACGGTGGATTTGGCAGCCAGAGATAACCTTTTAACACTGACCATTGACGAAGAAGAAGCATCTCCGCTGAGAATAACGAACCCTTTTACAATTCGAACTGGGGACCGCTACTTTTTTGGAGGTCAGAACTTTGAATAACATCATATCAGTTTTATTGTAAGAATCTTTGTAAACATCGGTCTTATGTGCAGGTTGCCCGCAGACCAACAACACGATACGAAAATGCGAAACCAAGTTGAATCGTTTCCACGGCTGCATGCAGCACATTTTTATAGACAATGAACAGCTGGATATAGACATCGTCCTGCAGAGACAGTGGGGGCGCTACGCGGAGCTGTTGCTGGGCACCTGCGGGATCACAGACAGGTAAAGAAGAGTCACATGTATTAGCTTCCAGTAATAACATACACAATTTGGCAGTATTTTTGTGCTGACATATTTTGGTTTTATTGCATTAGCTGCTTGCCAAGGGCATTGTTATACTTTTCCAATGCTGTCGTGCATCAGGAGAAAATGGTTCCAGCCCCACTTTCCTCACAAAGCCAATAAAGGATTGGATTTATATAGCGCTTTTATAGGCACTCAAAGCACTTTACATTAGTCCATTATTCATTCTCTCCATATTCATACACTGGTGCCACAGACAAAGTGGATTGACTGACCAGAACTGTGGCATACGATTGTTTTTGGTAATGATCACAAAAGCACATTCACAATTTAATGCATTTTTTTCCTCTCAGCTAATACCAGGACATATTCCCGTTCAAAGTTTGTAAAAGTATCATATTTGATAGACCTGTGTCCTCAGATATGAAGTAAGCATGTTCAAATCATACATGGGACAATAATTGTACTGGTTTATTCACAAAAAATGATTTTACAGTTGTTTCTTTAAAATGTTCACTCTTTGTGTTTTTGTTCTCAATCTGTTTATCCAAAATTAGCTCTCCCCATTTTAGCTTGCCAGACTAAAAGAATAAAAGCGGTTATATTAAACCCAAAAAGGCACTCTATGATATTGTGTGTTTATTATTTAACAGCAAATAGCATCCAAGGTTCTGTTCTGATTGTATTGCCATTTTTAAACCGATAAAAGCCATTTTAAGTTAAGTTTAGTAAGATTTTACAGTTATTACCCTTTGTTACAAGACTCAAATTAAAGAATGACATAAACATGCCACAACTGATCGCTGTTTACAATGGGTTTTTTTTTCCAATTTCTATTAACGGGACCCTTACTTTGGTGACAGATGCTCTCCGAATCCCTGCGAACACGAGGGCAGATGCATCCAATCATGGGACGACTTCATCTGTTTGTGCGAGAACACCGGTTATAAAGGAGAAGTCTGCCACATGTGTAAGTGCAGCGCTTCACGATATTTCACAAAACAAATGTGATTATTCAGCCTTTGAAAATGTTATATAGTTCCGCGTAATCACAATATCCTGATCAACTCCCTCTTCTCAGCTGTCTATAAAGAATCTTGCGAGGCTTATCGACTCAGTGGCAAGTATTGGTCTGGAAACTACACCATTGATCCAGATCTCAGTGGTCCCTTGAAGCCTTTTGAGGTGTACTGCAAAATGAAGTGTAAGTAATGTGGAAAAGACTGTATTATTTTAGGAATAATTTGCCCTCCCATGCTTTTTTAATAACGACAGAGACATTTCCTGGGAAATAAAGACAGTTCTGCCCCGCGGCGGCTGCTGGCTTATAAAGTAATATCCACTACTGAGGCTTTTTATCACTCTGAATTAAGTTGAAGTATTTTAAGCAACATTGATGTGTGTGAACTCCTGACACTAAACGCGCCTTCTGTATTCTCGCAGCCTACAAAGCGTGGACAGTAATTCTGCATGACCGTGTGGATGGTACTAAAGTGTCCGGGAGCACAGTAGAGCGACCTTACATAGGAGACGTGAACTACTGGAACGCATCCTGGGATGAAGTGTCCGCTCTGGCCAACGCGTCTATTTACTGTGAACAATGGATCGACTACTCCTGCTACAAGTCCCGGCTTCTCAACACTGCCGGTATGTGCTGGCAGTTTTGTGGTGCAGTGTAGGGCTGTAGTCGACTGAAGACATGCTCTATCAACTAAAAAAGGGGCTCTGAAAACTATACTCTCCATGTATCTGACCCAAACTGCACTCAAAAGACTACAACAGGAGGCTCAGGAGTTCATGCAAGAACAACAATTCATACAGAAAAGAACTAATAAACACTGTATTTATACGTAAGAGGTACTATACAAGATTAACTCATGATTCTCTTCAGCTAACTCACAACATATCTTTTCCTCTTTGCTGCCATCCCATAGACATCCTTTTAATCTAAATAGAATAATTGATCGACTAGCAAAAATGCATCGAACCGATTAATCGACAAAAGGATTACAGGCCTAGTATAGTGATGTTAAAAGTTGAATTAATACATTATTTATTGATTCAGAAACAATTTCATCAAATAAGGCTAGGCAATATGGCAAAAAGAACAAACAATAAAACTTATTTTTTTTCCCCTCATATTGATCAAGCTTGATATTTCATTAGATTTTGTATAAATCTCTTTGTTAAATCTAGACTTGAAACAGTTATTTTTAGCTGTGCATATCACTGAAAGGGTTTTTATCTGCTCTCTTCTCTTTTAAAGTATATTTTATAATTTTTATTTTTGTTTTTATCTGTTTGTATTGTGATTTTAAGGCCTCTTTTACTGTTATGTAAAGCACTTTGAAGTACGTTGTGTACAGATTGTGCTCTTCGAATGAACTTAATTTCACAGACATAAACAATAAAGAGATTAAGTTAGTACTATTTAACAAAAAAATGTCTGAACGCTGCTCCAAACTACTTTTACTGACAGAGGATTTAACTAGGATCAGAAAAAAAGCTTTATTTTTGACGATTAGAAATGAGTGTAGCTCGAGCTCGATTAAAGATTGCCCCGCCCTGTTATGACTACATTGACATTTGGCCCTTTTTCTGTTCAATTGTTATTTGGTTATAGCACTTTGACAAAAATCCCAGCAAATGGTTTCATCTAGGCATTTTGTAACTATGGTAAAATGTCCACAATACCATGAGCCTCCCGATTTAGCTCAGATCGTTATTTCATGTTGTGTCAATCCTAATATTTGAATACTGTAACAGGTGGACGGCCCTTTGGCTACTGGATCGGCCGCAACAATGAGAGCCATTATTACTGGGGCGGCACATTTAGAGAAATACAGAAATGTGGATGTGCCATCAACCAAACCTGTGTGGATCCGAGGTTCCAATGCAACTGTGACGCCGACTACAGACAATGGTAAGAGACTATTTAACTGTGTTTGACTCTAATGGTGTTTTTTAATTATATGAGAAAGCAAAAGGCCTACTGTTCAGCACCATTAAATTAAAGTAGTTGATTGTTCAGTCTGATTATTTGCTGAGATTCTAAACTACACAAAATGTCTCTCCAGCTGATTGGTGTACCATATTATTTAAGACACAAGATTTGAGGTTTAGTCGACTGTATTGTGTTGTAAAAAATCTGATCAGTTATTCAGTTACCCAATAATTAGACCTGATTTTACCAAGAGCCGTCAGATCAACAAAAGACATCAGTCAATGTGTGGGTTTTTAGAGTAACTGATCACCAATGACTTTAAACATTTTCCCTTTTTGTCTTTGCCACATTAGTTTGCATGTTTTTTGAATACTTTTCTTTATTAATACATGCACCGGTGTGAACAATCAGAAATCAGATTTAATGACGTTTGAATAATCTGATAACTCCAGAAATCAGATCATGATCCGGTTTTCCTATGCAATTGTGTTTGCAAAATCTTTTTATAAATAATTTTCTTTGATACATTGTTATAGTCTGCATATCATATTTAAGAAGTGTTAGTTTTAACGATTTAATTGAATTAAAACAGTATAGGCTGCTTTGATTACATCTAGGATCACAAAAGAAGCAAAGGTGTTCCCCTGTTGTAACATTCTAAATAGTGAAAATCAGAATAATGTATTGATCCTAATGAATCAGAAAACATAACGTATTTTCCAGGTATTCCGACAAAGGCTATCTGGACTTCCGAGACCACCTGCCTGTGAGGAGGGTCGTGGTGGGGGACACAAACCGCACCGGATCAGAGGCGCAGTTCACAGTTGGACCGCTCCGTTGCCATGGAGACAGTGAGTACTTTGGACTAAATCTGTGCCTCCCAAATGATTGTCTTGTCCCCAGTTAGCTTGTTGGGTACAAACACAGGCACACACACACACACACACACACACACACACACACACAACAGATTCGAAAGTCAATGTTATATATAAAATCTAATGCAATTAAAATTGTACAGTATATGTACATCTCAAAATAAAGTGCTTAAAAATAACACTTTATTTTATGGTGCAGTTATTCACAACTGGTTGCTAATTTGCATATGTAAGTGATTCATTCTGTGTTTTTTTGGGCCTTGTTTATGTCTTATTCTGCTACTAATTAGACATATTAACACTTTCCTATTAATGTCCTCCTTATTACTGCTTATTAAAGTGTCATTAAGAATTTTTTGGGACATATAAAAGTACAGTAAAAGTATCACATGTAAAATATACTTGAGTAAAAGTACTGAAGTACGGGTTGAAAATGTTACGTTTAGAGTAAAAATTCAAAGTATTCCGCACAGATTTTTGAACTAGTAAACAGTGAAACTTTAGGTGGGATGTCACCTAAATGTGCTAAAAAACGAACCTCTCTAACCACACAGAGAGTACTTTTTTAACTACTTTTATGAAATGTAGTGAAGTAGAAAGTACTGGTGCCTGATATCAGATGTTGTGAAGTAAAAGTAAAAAGCATCCAAAGTAAGTACAAATACCTTAAGTACAGTACTTTTGTTCTTTGTTATTTTTTTTTAAGTGAAGTTTAAGTTTTTTACTTATTAACGCTTATTCATGTACTAAATGTCTTAATATCTGACTAATAAGCAGTGATAAGGCGATAGGAGAGTGTTAGTAAATGTCTGATTATCAACAGAATACATACAAAAGAACACAGAATTAACCACTGATAAGTTTACAAATTAACAGGCAGTTTGGTGTTTATAAGTGGATCCTAAAATACATTGTTACCAGAATAACAATAGCTATTGGTGTGGCTATTTTTTGCAACCTATTTATAGCCAGGGACTGGGAAAGAGACAATATGCAATGAGGTATTATTTTTTCATCGATCTAAGGAAGGTTCAAGCCTTGGGGAATGCAATAACACAGATTTGGTTTACAGGAAACATCTGGAACACCATCTCGTTCACCAAGCCCACGTACATAACCTTCCCCACATTCAAACCGGGCTCGAGCGTGGACATCTCCTTCCACTTCAAAACCTACCGAGCGAACTGCGCCTTTCTCGAGAGCTCCGACGATCACCTCCGCAACTTCATACGGGTGGAGCTCAACAGTAAGTCTTTGCGATCTACTCCAGCTTAAAAAAGTGAGACCGCAGCCCATGTTTTATACCGTTTCTGTCGTTATTTTGTATCTCCACAGCCACCCACAACCTGCTCTTCATGTTCATGGTCGGCGATGGCATCCTCAACGTTACTCACAGGTCTCCAGTTCCCCTCGACGACAACGAGTGGCACTTTGTTCAAGCCGAGCTCAATGTGAAAGTCGCTCGGATCAAAGTGGACTGGCAGCCCTGGACCGTTCGAAGACTTCCGGGTCAAACCTTCGTCACCATGCAATTCACACAGCCTCTTCTTGTCGGTACGTCTGTGTCGCTTTATTTTTCTATTCACAAATGAGTCAAAACGTTAGGACCACTGACAGGTAAAGTAAAGGTAAAGGTAAGGTTTTTTAGGTTTGTTTTTCATCTGCATTCGGCCCATTCTTCAGTGATACTAGTTTTTTGTTTTTAAAATGGCTTGAAACGGTTCTACTAGACCTTTACTTTGGCGTAAAGAGGCTATCATGACCTTCACTCGGCCTCAGCTTAAACTGATTCTAAATAATAAAGCTGAACCTGATTTGTTCTAAATTCTAAAGCAAAGTATTCCTCACTTTCTCATGTCGAGTTTCAAAGTGCTTTTTCAACTTTCAGAAGCCTGTGCGAGTTGTGCTGTCACAGTAAAGCTCAAAATAACTAACAACAGCTGATTAACAACTTTGCATTAGAATTGAGACCTCTGTGAGTATCGATATATAGATATTTTGGTCTCAATCCGCCCATCGCTAACACTGGAGCATATCGTGTATATTGTGTATGCTTTAGCTTGAAAACAGTTGCATTTAAATAAAGAAATGCATGTCAATTTACCATCATATATTGCATGTGTCTCTGATCAACTGCTTCGTAGATAACTATGGATTAAACCATCTGCGTTCATTTCAGGTGCAGCCAATAAAACGCACAGGCCGTTCTTGGGCTGTCTCCGAGGGCTACGGCTGAATGGAGTTCCTTATGATTTAGAGGGAAAAGTCAATGAAGAACAAGGGATCCGGAGAAACTGCAGCGGACAGTGTGTCAATGCCACCATTCCGTGCCGAAACGCCGGCCAGTGCATCGAGGGCTATGCTTCCTATTGGTGTGACTGCAACAACACGGCGTATGACGGTTTCTACTGTCACAAAGGTGCGTTCAGCGTTCACTTTTTTTTACATTTTGCTACAACCTGGAACAAACATATTTCCTCTTTTGTGCAGATTAATGTTTTTATGTGAATTGCCGCTGATAAATAAACAAATAATCTAAATGACAAAGTTAATTTATGAAGGCCCATTGAAAACCATGTAAACGAAATTTCTTGATGTTTTTTTTATTCTTCCGGCAATAATACAGCAAAATAATCTGAAAAATACAAAAATACACCTGTAAATAGGAATGTCACGATATAAAAATTTTGCGTTGCTATTTGCGTGGGAAGAAACATAACAAAATAACAATTAGTTGCGATTATTGATGGACAAAACAGTAGTGAAATCCTTAATTTTCTCTAATAATACATGCAATTTTACAGTTTCCCAACATCAAAAAGTCAAGGTATTTGGGTGCGTTTACACTTGCACAATCACTGCATCGAAATTTAGAATAAACCAGGACTAGAATGGGGACCAAACAAAATCTACATTAGGACTCAAACTGGGCCCAAAACGGAACACAGACAGAACCGGGACAGAACACACTCTTAAAATCTTCCTTTTTTTTTCTCAATTTCAGACATTGGCGCATATTTCGAAGTGGGCTCCTGGCTGAAGTACAACATTCTGAAAAAGCCGATAACCGACGAAGCGGCGTGGGCCAACTGGATCGACCCGCACTACGACAACTTCAGTCTGGGCTACAACGACACGGCAGACGACATCGAGTTCAGCTTCAGCACCGTGCACACTCCTGCTGTGTTACTCTACATCAGCTCCTTTGTGCAGGACTACATCGCCGTCATCCTCAAAATGGATGGTAAGTTATGTGCCTAAGTCATGATGTCGAAATGGTCTGATCTGTACTTTTCATTTTGTTTTACAGGTAGCGTTGACTTGAGGTACAAACTGGGTCTTATAACTCACAAATATGAACTCACACGGAGGAACCTTGCGGACGGATTCCCTCACTATATCAACATAACCAGACACAACAGAACTATTAAAACACAGGTGAGTGATTCCAGTTGCTATTTTTGCACCTAAGTTTGCCACTCATGCATTTGAATAGGAAAATGTGACTGCTTTTGGTCTTTTATTATTGATTGATTTAGATTTAGACCAAAAAGATTTAGTCTTGGTAATATTTTTTTTAATATAACACAACATTTTACGCTTAAATTCATTAGTTTAAAGAAACGTGTATGTTGTATTTTACTGGCTGTTGCTCTATCCTCAGGTGGACTACATGGAGCCCATTGTGGAAAAGATAACTTTAGTTGAAGATGCCCGATTTGACTCTCCAAAATCGATGTTCATGGGCAGAGTTATGGGTAAAATAAAAACTGTTATGGATCGTCAAAAATCTGTACAGAAAAATGTAAGCATCTCAAATTCAACATGGATGTTTTTACTTGTGTTTTTCTCAGAGGTTGGAGACATCGACTATGAAATCCAGAAACACAACGCGCCTGGGTTTATTGGCTGTATATCTGGAGTGAGGTACAACGTCTATGCTCCTCTGAAGGCGTATTTCAGACCAAACGTGACCGAGCCTCCCGTGACGACGCAGGGCATAGTCACAGAGTCCATATGCGGCGCTTTCCCTCCCGTCCTGGGCTACGTGCCCTGGGAGGTGGACCCCTGGTTCACCACTATAGGTAACGCCAAGGTTTTTAACTACCACACTGAATACACTTAAACGGTACTAAAAAGTTTTTATTGACATTTTGCTTGTGTCTCTTAGAATACATCTATATCCACGATGACCTTGGTTTGTTCTGGATTCTAGGTGAGATACACTTTTTAAAATCCTCATTTTAACAACAGCACACACAAATGTTTGCTCCTAAATTGGGAATTTAGGGCTGAACATTTTGAGATACAGTATGTGCCAAGTCTATTTTGTTATTTTAGGTAGTTGTAAATATACCGGTTCCACTTTATTATAACTACACCTTAAATGGCCTTAATAAGGCATAAACGGGACGTAATTTATATTGATCAAACAAAATGATGATGATGATGGAAGTCGACATGTCTTGATTTTTAAAACATTGTCCAGATGACTTCCTTTGAAACCTTTTTCTACGATGAATCACTCCTCAATGAGGCATTACACCCAAATGAACACATTTATTTAGAATTGTGATTAAGGGGCTGGAGTTAGATGTTGGGATGAAGGTATTAATTAAGAACTGAGTTACTAAGCTTGAATACTTCTTAATTTTTTCTCCCCCTCTATTTTATCAAAGCTAATTAACCCTTGTATTATGTTGAAAAAAAATTACATTGATTATGTTGCGGGTCATTTTGACCCATACTGTGTAAAGCCAGCCAAAACAGTAAAAAAACAGTCAAAAACCAACAACATCTTTACTTGAGATTATATGAACATTTAGAAAAGAGACATACAATAACTTTTTTTTTTATTTCAACACTATATTTAAGAACAATGTTGAGGAAAATCACCAAGGGCCAACGGGCAGTCTTGAGCTGGCAGGTGTATGTTGCTGTGACTTTGCCCAGATTGTAAACTCCTCCTTTGGTGGAGTTGTAATCCATGATCATCTGTGGCTTCATGTCTTCTCTTATGCTCAGAGATGCATCCGTGTGCATTGTGCTCATTACAAGAACATTCTTGTTTGTCTTTGGGCAGTATGAAACAACTGTTGCTGAAAGCAGATATTGAGCAATGCAGAGGTCTGCCCTGCACCTTCAGAATTTCTTTGGGAAGTTCTGGCTTGTTTCTTCTGACTGTTCCCAACATAGTCAGATTTCTCTTCTGAAGTTCTTCTCCAAGGCGGTAGGATGTAAAGAAGTCGTGACATGTGATGTTGTGACCTTGCAGCCCTTCACTCATCTCCAGCACGACACACATCCCCTGATTCTTCTCAGGGGCTTCTCCAGGTAGCTTTCCTGTGTATACTTGCATATTCCATGCAATACTAAGATGTCATACTTAGCGGGCTTGAAAGGACAGCGTTCCCTGTATGGAACAAGGCGCTCATCAACAGTAACATTGATTGTACAACAAAGGCCCAATTTTGACCCATTTATTCCATACATCTCTGATAGCGGCTTTTTCACGTCGACCAGCTCTGGTGTCGCGGTTGTCAAATCGGATCACACAAGATATCATGTGGAATGTCTCTAGAGACATTGTGGCTCGAAAGATTGGCCTTCCATTTCGTTCCAGACTTTCTGTTGCTTCTCCTTTTGACCTGTGCACTCCAGCTAATACCAGAATTCCGATATAAGCATGCAAGGCAGCCTGATTCAGTGGCTTCCATTTCTCTTGTCCAGTCATGGACAGTCATGTAGAGTATAATCTTCTCCATTGGTGGAGATACAAAGAGCTGAAATGCTGATTGAATATCATGAACTCGTGTGACAGAAAATCTTGTAAGATCGGGAGTCATTTTGATGACATTGACAGATGACAGTCCACCTCGACTTTTGGTGTGGTGATGTTGACCACTTTATCTTACTATCTTTAGATGTCCATGTATTCTCTGTGGATGATGATTGGTGTATTTCTTGGTTTTCAGCTGATGGAGAGATAACAGCAGACTCATCCTCTGAATACTCTTCATCGGAGGAAAATTGACCATCTGGGTCATCAATAGCATTGTCCTTGGTCTCTGGAAGATCCTCTGTCTTGAATTCTCCTCCTATATCACTATCCAAGTTCTATATATGTGCCAAAAGTTTCTTCAACTGTAAACCTTCTGGAGCTCATTTTTGGTTGTTCATTTTTGATCTGAACAGCTATTTACCCACATTAAAGAGTCTGGGTCAAAATGACCCGCAACATCATCTTTGTATACAAAGTCTGCACAGACATTGTACTACACATCAAACAGTCCAGATTTTACACACAAGTTCATGACCCATGACCCAAGATGAGAAAAAGTCACAAAATTTTAGGAAGAAAAAAAAAGGATAACCAGTACTTCGGTCAACACAAAAACTGAAATGGGTCAAATTGACCCGCAACATAATACAAGGGTTAAAGTGCAGTTATTATAAAGTGCAAGTACAGTATGGCTTTAAATGTGTCTATCTTGCATGTGATTACAGGTGTTTTAATTGCCAATTAAAATACCTTGAAGAATCTGGGGTCTCATTTATGAAGCATGTGTACGTACAAAAATATTGCGTATGTGAGATTCCATTAAGTTTGTGATATATAAAAAGAAAACTTGACATGGAAATCAGCCAAAAATGGTCCAAAAACTCCAAAACTTTGTACTTTGAGGGTTTGTAAGTTTGAAGAAGTTTGTGTTTCCTCCGTACGTACCTTTTTAGTAAGAATTCAATGCAAAGTTTTATAAATGAGACCCTCTGACCTGTAACTTGGCCTTCATGTTTAACGCCGTACTGTGGATCATTCCAGGCGAAGCAAAAACATTTCCACTGAGACAAGCAGATAGAAGCCTGCTCTGTTAAATGTGCTGCATTTGTAAACCTTGTAAACTTTGTGGCCCTGGATAGAAAATAGATCATTTAAACACACGGCTGCAACAAAATATGGCATGATTATAAAATACAAAGTGGGTATTTAGCTTGTGTCGTTCAGCCAGCGCCATCCTCGCGTTGATAGATGATTCGGCTTTACCGACTGCTAAGATTGGGAGGTATTATGCAAATGCGGAACATCAGCGTGTCATTAGAGATCAGTGAAGCGTTCCGGCGTCCCAACAATGACCCTTGCGCTTGTCCGCCATCACACCAAACTGCTCCGGACAGAAGGCAGGAAGGCATTCATCAAGCTATGTAATGTAGATTGCCAACAAATAATCCGTTTTTGGTTTTTTTTATAAATTGAAAGACTTTTTAAAACATCAGATTGTTTGTAAAAGCCTGAATAGCTTTGGTAATCCTTTACTAATACACAGACATTATTGCAAAGCCTCTGTTTTATTCCCTTTATTTTGCCTGGATTTGAGAATTAGACAAAATTGGAGAAATGCAGCCAACCCTATTTGATCAATAAACACAATTTCAAACATTGGCACTGATTTTTCATGCAAGAAACACGTATACTGGAAGTATTTCTCACAGTATGTGTAGCCAGACTCATTTTGCCAATGAACTTTCCAGTTAAAGGACACATATTATGCTGAATTGACTTTTTTTTAAAGCTTTTAACATTGTTCTCTCATCAAGCTGGTTTGATGAATCCTGGTTAGAAAGTCCTCTCTCCTCCGACAGTCAAAAACACTTTCTTGATGTGAGACGTGGATCAGAAAATCGTCTCTGTTTTTAAGTCATTGCCAGACTCAATTCAGTAGATGGCGCCAAAACTCAGTTAATGCCGTGGGAAACAGCAGAGATAATATTTTTTAGTTCTAAAACATGAGATGCTAAACTAAAGGTACTCAAGAGCATGTTTAAAGGCTAATAACAATTCAAATAATGCATAATATTTGCCCTTTAAGTTGACACATTTAAAATGTTTTACATTTCCTTCATTGCTGACAGACCTTTTATTTTCTCATAGTCATTGCCGTTCTGGCGTTCCTGCTGCTCTTAGCTGGTTTCTACAGCATCTATGTGTACGCTTATCAGCAAAAGGGCAGCTACCACACCAACGAACCCAAAAACCTAGAGTCTCCGAGCAGCTCCAGACCACTGACCGAAACGCTGCGCAGAGACCTCAAGAAGTCCCTGCCCGAGATAGAAGAGGAGTTCAGAACGGGCTAGCAACAAGCGGACTATGGTACAGTGGGTGGGGCTTATGCTGGGGGGCGGGGCAGGGAAATAGCACTCAAGGTAAACACTGAATATGTTTTGTTTTTGTTTTTTTTGTTTCGTTCTGATTGATTTTAAGTGGGATTTGACGCCTGGTGCTTTGTAGTCCCGAAACATTGGTACTTTTTTTTTTTTCCTCTGGTTTTGCGTTCGAGCCCCATGTTGCGTGAGAAGCCAAGTCTCACACTGTACAGTTTAGCAGGGTGAAATAATAAAGTGCCTGTTAGGAGTCAGCTTGATCTGAAATGAATAAAGACATGGTTATCAGATTGAGGTAAAACTGTGGGCATATGACTTCATGGGTTGTCTATAGAAAGAATTTCATTTTTATTTTTAAGATATTTTTGTTTGTCACGGTCACACACACACAAAAAAAATGATTCATTGCCATTTGAAGTATGTGTATTGCAGACAATCTATCTTGGAGCCATTTAAAACCACAGATTCAAAAAAAAAAATGTGTGAAGCTTTTCTACTAAATCAGTGGAAATACAGCGATCAGCCATAACATTATGACCGCTGACAGTAACATGCTTTCGCTCTTCATTGTGACACGTGCTATAGGATAGGATTTATGGACAGCAAGGTAATATTGTCTATTCAAACTTAAGAAATATAAACATATATTGACATGAACAACCACGTCAAAATTGGGACTAAACTATAATCCAAACCAGAACTAGACCATGACTAACTTGGACTATAACAAGACCAAACCAAGTCTTCTTCAGGATTAAACTGTGCTCAAACCAGGACCACGTCACAAATTAATTAAATCTGAATTAAAACAAAATAATTCATAACAAAGGCTGTGCATGTACACTTGTGTTATCGAAAGGTTCCTGGTCTGACAGGAAAGTACACAAGCTAAAAAGTCCCCAAATCAATGTATTTATTCATTGTTTTGGTCAATTGCACAAACAACTAAATAGCAAACAAATCCAAAACAACAAAAAACAGTCTTCATAACTGTGGTTCTGATCTGTGTGTCCAAAAAACGACCACAAAAACCCAAAAAGTACCAGGAACAGCAAAAGGTTTCTGCAATGTGAAAACTCCTCATATGGACAGTACCAGGTCTGGAGTGGCAAAGTGTTTGTACTTTTATATTAGGCACGTACACTAAAACTAGAGCTGCAACTAATGCTCATTTTGCTAATCGATTAGTCTAGTGATTATTCTTTCGATTCATCAATTATCTGTCACGCGATGAAAAGATTTGTACAACATTTTACCCAGATGAAGCTGAAGTGACGCCGTTTGAGGATCCTGGTGGAGCACATTTATGCCATAAAACTTATTTTCTCAGCAAATGACATGTTTTGGTAACCTATGTATGAATAAGACAACGATTATTCGAGTACTAATTGTTGATCAGTTGCGATTAATCGATTAACTTGTTGCAGCCCTGACTAAAACATAGCTAATTATTTATCTGGCGGTCATAATGTTATGCTTGATAGTTGAAATACCCACATGGAGCTCATATGTGTTAAGCTTTGAGACTGATAAAGATGTACGCTTCTCCTAGTTGTATTGCCGCTTACAACAGTGCAGTGTCTTGTCAGAGCGGCTCCATAGATTGCAGTATAAACGCAGCTTTGCCCCTTAACTAACAGTTTGCTCAGACCGTCCGCATCTGATTCGACGATGTGCCGGTAAACTGAGGCCCAGGATGTAACTTAAGTTTGTATTCTTTGACTTGTACTTATCTCAAGCTTCCAGAAACATGGTGCTACCGCGGTTTTGACATTTATGGTGACTAATACTGGATCAATAATATACGGAGAATTGATTTTTGGGACCATATGGGAGACTTGAACACTTTAAAATACACAGTGACAGTGTACAGAGGACGACACTTGTAAATGCTTTATCATTCACTAACAGTATGTTCAATATTAAGACAGTAGCCTCCTGCGCTAACGTCATTACTGCTGCTTGATTAGCTGCTTCCAGTTAAATGAAAATATGCACATTTTTCATTTAACATTCGGTGCAAACCAAAGCTTAGGGCTTCCACCTTTCACTCGGCTCTTCTTGAAGCACTGTTGTGAAAAAATAACATCTGCCATATACCTGCTATGCATTGTAGAGCATGGACGCACTTTGCAATGTCATGCAATAAGAATAAGAGCTTCTTCCTATCACCAATGTTTTGCGAAATAGCAATTAGGATGTAATGGGTGTCAATGTGAAAAAAACTGTGTATGTTTTTATACAATGTTTTCAGATGGAGTGTTTACTTTCATGATAAAAGTATCAGAGAGCTCAGGATTCAGTGTCAGAATGTTACTGTAAACCATGTAATGTAAGAAAATGTAGATATATGGCAGAAACAAGCTATATTTTTGAGAATGTGCTTTGTCCAAATGAATGAAATTGAGCCTAATAATACATCATTGCTGAGGTTTTAGGCCATGTTTGGTTGCTTGAATCTAGTCATCACTCGTTAAACATAAACGCCACTAATTTAGATGTTTACATTCACTCAAACAAAGTCATTTAATGCCGTTTCATCAAGAGAGTTGAATCTACTGTCCCTATAATCATATGCATCAGTAACACAAGAAAAACTAATTCAAATTTACAGTATTTAGTGTTAAATCCTGATTAATACTGTGAGTTGTTACTTCACTGCCTGTTGAGATTCTTTTTATAGTTTATTAAAGTAATTCATGGGTTTGTTTTTCCTGTTATGACGACATTTTCAGGTCTTTTGTCCGTTCAAAATATTTAAATTGTCCTAATTTCAAGATCCGTGCATAATTTAACAATGAGATTATCTGGATTTCAGTATCTCATTTTATTCAGATTATGGTTTATTTATACATCAATCCTTCATTTCGGCCCAAATGTCAGGAGTTCTTTTCGAGTGTTACATATGCAGCTTTTTAAACATGTAATTTGCACTGAGTCCATCTTGTTGTCACTAAGCAATACTTTGATTACTAATTCATAGCATGTCAGTCAGACCTGTTAAACTTAAACTCTAGAATATGTTAAATCTTGATGTGAATACAATGAAGTAACCAGTAGGGGGAGTAATCAGCAAGTAGTTTTCACATGCGACTTGTGTAGAATTGTGCTGCTTCATCGTCGGTCGGGTTCATTCACAGACACCATTGCTGCTCTGTGCACTTAATACTGTTAAAGTCCATATGAGTCTAAAGACAGCCATAGATCACCAGTCTACACCTAAAGGAAGAACATTTGTGATACCTGTGCACTGATAAAGTCAAACCTCGCTCAACTGGCATTAGACTTAAGTTTGTGTGTTTTTACTGATTCTGTTTGTTGTCAAATGCCGCACTGTAAATGACCATTACTGTGGAAATCAAGAATCCAACATGTCACCTGAATAAAAGAAGCTTGAAGAATAGTGTTTTGTTGTTGTTATTATAATTACTGCAAGACATTTGTAAAACACATTTTCTGTTTATGCCACTTAAGACATCCGGATTAAGAACATCTAAAATACTAAAAAGCATCTCAGAGCATAAAAAAATGTGACCTTTGAAACATCTGATCTCTCATACTAAATACCGTGTATATGATAGCTAAGGGAGGATTTACTTTGGTGACTGCTGAAAGAGAAGTAGAATATTACTAAGACACAGTTTAATGTATAAAGTTAGACTTTTATTTTGTAGGCATACACTGTATATAACAGTAAACTCCATTTGTTCATTTCCATTTAAAGATCTCAGTTGTTTTTAAATAAAAAACATGACTTCAGTAACAGAGGATCTGTATGGTATGTTACACTCACATCAGGGGAATTTATTTTTGGTCAAAAACAGATAGACTTGATTTGATATACTGCTAAAACCTCTCAAATCTGTCAATGTTGGTGATATCCACAATGTAACAGCCTTTTAACGTGGATTAATTTTGGCACTTCATTTTAATTTGATAGGAAGACAACAGGCTAATTAATTTGTTACTTGCCTCTGAGGCCTAAAACAATGTAAACATTTTAAGTGCTAGATACAATGTACCAATACAATAGGTTATAACTATTGAAATAAAAACAGGAATGAGATCATTGACTAGGTTCAATCTAAAGGCTTTAAGTGACATACTACAAAATATAACAGAGGGTTCAGTTAGTGCAAAAAGAGGTTAAGTGAATTGAAGTGTTCATTTTGACAAAACATTCCAAACACATCTCCACAGACAGAAACAGGGAATAAAGTGTAACCATTTTTAATAAACTGATTATATTTGCATTTTCATTTATGTGCCTGAATGACTCCAATCAAAAATAAAATAACTTAAATTTTTTGTCTAAAAAGCATTGCTGGAGCTATTCCACATTCATTGTTTTATATAATCAATGTATTTAAAAGAGCATATGAGGATTCTGGGACTGAAATTCCATTGGACCAGGAAGTGAAGTTGTGTTGCATTAAAGAAAGGGCATCTGGGTGCAAAAGCAATCAATATGTAGGCTACATTTCTGCACGCTTCTGGCGCGAAATGAGCTGTTTTCAGCATAATGTCACTTCAAGTCTTTAGATTCTCACCTCTTGTTTTCTCCAACTACTACGGTTACATTCAGTCAGTCGGTTCTTGTCTGTTTGCCTTTTTTTTTTTTTTGTAGATATATAGATGCACGTTAGCTTATTTTAGCATATACTGTAGACAGTGTTGGCGCTCCTGCAAAAGAAACTGACTTTGTTGCTTTCCACTTTAAGTTAACATCACATTAACGACCACTGAGCGCCGGAGAAAAAGCCTTAGTAAATATTGGAGGGAGATAGCACATGCATTGCTGTATTATTACTTGCACTGACATATTTAAACAGAAGCCAGTCTAAAATGATGAAACGCGTCTTATTTTTTCCAACAGATAAAAATAACATTGTATATTCTTTAGTGCGATAAAACCATATAGATAGTATTATTTTTTTTAGCTTACATTGTTGGATAAGCTGGGTTACAGTACTGTAGCGTGGGTTGTCACAAAATGGAGAGCTCCAATGAACAGGCACCTGCATTACACCAGGGAGGGACGCGGGCTATTTTTGGAAATGCAGCAGAGAGAAAAGGGGTGTGTGTGTGCACAGACCCCTGCTGGCCATGTGTGACACTGCAGTGGGCGGATGAAAAGTTATGGACAGAGACAGCAGGCTAAATCATCTCCCCATCTCTCGCTCGATCCCGACGTATTTCAGGGCGTCCGCTTGACTATATCTGTGGGAGAGTAGACGTGAGAAGACTGAATGAGTTTAAAGGAAATGAGATCACCACGTTATTCTGCTATTCACATTAGACCAGAGATACTGTGATTTTATTTGTCTGTTAACAACTTTTCAGCAAAGGAAAATTATAGTTATTAGCAAAAAGAAAATACAAACAACTGCTAACAGCGGGTATGTAAGTAGTTTAAACAGGTAAAAAAGTACTATATTTTTTTAGAATACTAATGTATATTTTCTGCAAATTAAGTTAAAATGGGAATTTATTCTGGGGGTTTCGCTGATGAAAACTGTGATACAGACATTTAATTTTAGTGTTTTTATTCCTGATTACTTTATTTCTTCCGCTGGTCAGCTGCATGACTGCATGATTCTGAATACTTTCAACCTAATTGTTTATTGTGTATTTATAAATGCAGATTAAACAACCAGTCCCATATTTTTCATGTCAATTATTTTATAGAGCTTTTTATTGTTATTAATCATTACTTTTATTTTGCAACATATTTTCAAAGCAAATACCTAGTTTGTGAATTCTTTTCTCTGACAATGGCATTACACTTGTTCTGAGACAAGCAGGTAGCAGACCCCCACCAGAAATGACATCGCGCATCATCTGTATATTTTTTAGTCTATTTTTATTTTATTAGTAATTTAAAATGTATGCATGCCCTATTGGATATATATTTTTTGCTATTATTATTCTTTTTATTCTTTGTATTCATTGTTCTATGTTGCACATCAATGCAAGTTCCTAGTTTGTGAATTTTGCATATAATAAACCCTTTTCTGACTTCTGATTTTAACTGTGGTCCATGACAAAAATGTGAGAAAACCGAGAGGGAATCAAAGATGACATCTTTGGGGTTTACCTGTAGTCAAAGAAGAGCTCCTCTCCTTGCAGTATTGCTCGTTTGGCAAAGATTCCTATCCGGTGGTCGCCATTTACCATCACCACTGACATGTAACAAAAACAAAAAACAGCATTCAGACACCAAAAAACGTCACAAACATTAGTCGAACGTCGAATCAATAGTGACATTGCCGTTACCTTTTGCGTAGCAGTTGGGGTTGACCGAATGGTTTGCGAAGCGTATTTTGTTGCCTTTGCGAGTGGCATCAACAACAAAGTCTGCTGAGAGACACAGAGATTAGGGAAGGTGTGAACGACAGCAGCCGCTCTGGAGGCTGCAGAACCTGGAGAGGAAGAGAGGACTTGCCATTGTTCAGGTTGAAAAGGAAACTGGACATGTATTTGTCATAGATCCGCCCACGCCGGTCCGCCTCGTCCTGGGAGATGAGCTGTAAACACCAAACCACTCAGTCAAAAAGAAATAATAATACAGTAGGTAAGTACAGCTTTATGAACTAGATAAGCAATAAGTGCAGACGTACCTCTCCACAGTACTCGGAGATAAACTCATTTTTCTGAACAGATTCCTTGATGAAGGTGCCCCAGCCGGCCACATCAGAAGGAGCCAAGAGCAAGTGCTGAAAGGACAATTCAAGTCATTTTAAGGGACATTAACTAATAAACTAAAACAATTTGCGAGAGAGAGCCCAAGAGATATTATGAATTTTCCATCCACATAGATTTCCCAACCCCCAGCTAAACTTGCATTCCACGGGAAGGATTGTAACTGTTTTTGAAAATAATGTCTGTATTTGAAAATAATGTCTGAATTTGAAAATAATGTCTGTATTTTTAAAACAAGTTTAAAAATACAGACATTATTTTCAAAAACATTTACAATCCTTGCCGTGGAATGCAAGTTTAGCTGGGGATTGGGACAATCTATGTGGCTGGAAAAATTCATAATATCTCTAGGGCTCTCACTCGCGAATTGTTTTAGTTTATTATTTTTTCTATTAGTCGACAAGTCAAATGAATATTTCCATTGTGCGACTTTTAACCAAACAAAGGTTGAATATGGTGACTGAAGGCTTCTAGAGAGAGAGAATATTGACAAATAAAGTGTATTATTGATGAAAGTAGGAATAGTTTATTATTTTTTGATTTAATAATGCCACTGTCCTTGTTATAAAAAGGTCTTTTTGTATGTGTTTTAGAGTCTGTGTTGCCAAGAAAACAGTTACGGTTATCAAAATACGATTACAATAAAAAGCTTGATTTTGCACAATGGGAAAAACAAATCCCGGTAAATGAATAATGATTTATATCTCAGTAGATTGAAAATGTTGATATTTTAACAGTCCTCCTCTGTACCTTCTTAAGGCCTCTCTGGATGGAGCAGTTCTTGCAGGTCACCACTTGGCTGTCCCAGTGGTCGGCTGCTCCACACGTCATGCACAGATCTGGGTCACACTCCCTCACGGCCAGGTAACATGGGCACTGCTTTGTGTTGCACTGCGTCTTACACCTGCAGCCTGGGAAACGGTTTTGACCTGCAAACAAGAACAAGCTTTTCAAATTAGGATTCAAAAGCAAGAGAGGCCTTGCAAGAACGAGATTTACACAGAAGTTAAAGTCGGTCAGATCCAGAATATAAATCTTGATCACGTCGAGTAATCTTTGTTTAAGTTTAAATTCTCAGTTTTGGGATTTCTGATTGAACGCACTATATTTTCTGTATTATCTGTCCAGGAGTGTTGGGTGATATGGCATAAAATAATAATAATAATAAAAAATATATAATAATTTAAAAATATATATAAATACAACATAAATTAATAATAATAATAATAATAATAATAATAATAATAATAATAATAATAATAATAATAATAATAATAATAAATAAAACAAGTGGCTTTCAATTATTTCCCAGAATATAAACAAGACCAATATGTAACCCATGCCATAACACAAATATAATCCAATTTATTTAAAAAAGTACAGTCTGGACTCCAAACCACAGAGGGCTGTAGACCTCTCGAATAAAAAAACCTAAGCCAATCACAAACAATTTTAAACGATTGAATACCTATTCAATTAAAATGTTATTAAGCACACGACCCAACCATGGAGTAATATTTGTACTTATTTCTTTAATTATTTATGTATTTATTCTTGAAATAAAAAAATAAGTGAAGTCTAGAATATCAAACAAAACAAGTAAAAACCTTCTTTACCTTTCTGTATTCCACCCATTTTAGGTCATGTTGATTTTATTGTTTTTTGTTTGCTTTTTTAGGGGATAATAGGTCTTACTCAATAGATGCGCTTAATAAATACATCATTCCTAAAACAGATGCAACACAGACTCTTGAATAATGCAACAGAGCGCTCTGTCGAGGCCCTCTGGTGGTAAAAATCTCCTTTGCTCGCTGTAACGTTACACCATGTAGATGAATGGCAGGATCAAAAAGAATAAGTGCAAGTCTTCCCAGCAGCTGAAGCGGCGCATTAGTTAAACGTCTCATTCAGAGTCCGTGTGTGTGTGTGTGTGTGTGGTTCTTTTGAGCGAGTTTAGCCACAGCTGTCTGACTCATCACAGCTCAGAGGACGATGTTGTATATCAGCCCCACAGTCTGTCACTTCCCTTTGATTTCTCTCCAGATCGCAGAGGGGAGCAGATGTGCAGCCAGCGATGCTTCCTGGCTGGCGCGGCTCACAGTGTGTACGGGAACAGGCAGGTTTGTGGAGGAGGGCTGGTCCAAAACTAATCAGCCACAACCATCTTTCTACAGCATAAATAAATATTGAGTTATCCCTCTGTAATGCTGGTTTATCTTGGGGTGAGTCACATGACAACTAAGTAGGAAGCCAGAGTCAGGTACATGGTCCAATCAAGAGTAATTAGAATACTTCCATGCTGAATTTCATTTCATTATTTTATGGTCTAAAATTGTACCATAAGTTAAAAACAGCTTTATGTTTGTTATGTATTTATTCAATTGCTAATTAGAGAAGAATAAATCGCACATTCCCTCACAACAAGAGCGGTGTTTTATGTTTTCCGTACTAATTCAACAGTTTGAACCCGAAATTGTATGATCAAATACCGCAAGTATTCTTTTGATTTTAGAAAAGTAACAGTATTCTAAATACCACCAAATCAAACAAGTCTGACTTGTTTCACAGATTGAGAATGACTCTTGGATGAGAGTCGGAACGTTTTGTTTTTCTAAAACAGAGTCCAGATGACTACAACTGAATCTTTTTCTACAATAGAACACTCCTGGACGAATGAGGGATTACACCGACAAATATCGCAGTACTTAATAATTTCCAACATTGTGCAGAACGACATCCAACCCTAAAACATTGTATATTGACGTTTTGTCCTTGGGCAATACACTACACCCGCCTTGTCTATGCTTGAACGTGGTGTGTGCAGGCTTTGTGACGGTCGGTGGGGCTGATGACGCAGATTGGCAGCCACGCTTCAGTCAGTTTACCCCAGGGAAGCTTCCGACTGAGTGACTGGTGGAATGTGACCAATGACAGTGAAGTGTGAACTCTCAGAAAAAGCCAATTATTCCATTTACCAAGATAAATCTACTGCAAAGCAAAACAAATGTGACCTTGGCTTTCAGAACAGCATGTCAAAATGTGTTACCAGGTTGGACACCTCCAGATTAATTTATGCCAGAGGTCGAAAATAATACAAAAACCTCCCTCCGCCGTGTGGCTGCTGAGGGAAACACAGCTCCGGGTAATTTGTGCTGCAGTAACACACCCTCCGCACTGAGCTGGAGGACACTCTCTCCCCTGTCTCCAAAACACAGCAGAATCATTTAACATTGCCTCCGCTCTGTGCTGAGAAACAGACCTTCAACAGACATCAGGCTGTGGTGACTCGCAGTCGTTACGTTACTGCACAACTTTTTCAAGACATAGTACTTCTTTGTGTGGTTTGATCACACTATTACACACTATACTTTTTACTTGTAATTGAGTAATACTATTCTGAAGTAACAGTAGTCTAAACATTGTCTACAAGCACCAGAAGCTTTATGTTAAATAATTAAAATATATGTATTTACTATTATATATTACTATTTACTATTAATAAATAATACTGTAATAAATAATAAATAATTGTTTTCAGATTTTTTAGGTATAAAAATGTCCAGCTTCTCTGATTTTATTTATTTATTTATTTATTATTTATTTTCACCAATTACTTTTTTACTCTTACTTGATTCTGAATACTTCTACTTGACAAATATTATTCTGAAGTAATAAAACTGGTTAGTTTTAGCTACTCCAACCACATTTCTTATAGAAAACGGATGTAAATGTAAAATGGTTCGTGTTAAAGCACAAGTGAAGAAACACTCACACGCGGTCTCACACTGGCAGAACTTCTCGCAGAAATTCTGTGTCATGACGCAGGGGCAGGAGCTGTCACAGGGGTGGTCCGGGTGGTCACATGGCTGGTAGTTGTACACCTGATTGGACGAGCTATCTGGACCAGCAGAGGGCAAAGTATCAGAACAGCACTGTGAGTGAGCGGAGTCAGAGAGGGGAGTACCTTTCTTTAGCTGAATCTTTGCCCATAACCTGCAGCAAGAGCAAAACCTGAGTTAGTTTGAGGAGAGACCCCACATGTTCAGAGCAGACAAATGTTTCATTTTACCTGTGCTTTCGTTTCTTTTTTTGAGGAGAGATGTCGCCTTCTTCCAATGGAACTCTATGAATCAGGACTTCCTTTGCAGCAAAATCATATACCTAAAACAAAGCATCATTTAAGTTTGTATGACCTCAATCTGGTTTCCTTTTTTTTTTTTTTCAAGAATAAAACAATATGTTCCTCTGTATGTAGCGATAAAGGTTTACACCACAGAAATCCCACTTTCTTTCTGTCCTCTGAAAACACACAAGCTCATTGGGCTTCCAAAACACAGTGTTGGTCTGCTCCCTGAGACTCAGGCATGCATAATGATAGAGCGTCTCACCACATTTCAATGCCACGGCGACAAAAACACAAACTGGATATTCTCTGATTCAAGAAAATGAGCTAAGTGTAAACAACCTCTGTGTGAAGGCCTCTCAGCCTAGAAAAACGAAACAATGATCAGAAAATAGGAGGGCCAGTCTCCATCTGGCAAACATCTATGTTTATTGTGCTACATACCATCCTGTGTGAATATCATCCTATTACCCACGTCAGCAAACCACAGGAAATGTGTAATACTCCCAATGATGAACCAAATGATGAAAATATGTCTCTGTTTCTGAGTTAACAAGACATTTGTGGTTTACTCACATGACATCAGCCAAACCCTAACTTAAAGCTGGAGTCCCTGCTTTTCAAACTGATATCCTCAAGTCAAACTTCCTTTCTGAACCCCTTTGGCGCGTCATAAATATTCCCAGGCCTACATTTTCTGACCACAAGCACAGCTTTGTCAGACAGGGCCAAACAGCTCTCATCCCATAACATAACAACGTAGCAGACTCATTCCTCTGGGTCAATCGATAAAATGTGTTTTTGAACAAATGTAGACATTGCAAAGTTGTCTGTTTTAGGCAAGTTCTGCTTTTACAAAAAAATAACAATGAAAAAGAAAGATAGATACTCCAGCTTTGAGCTTACTAACCTAAGTGTAGTGTTGTAGTAGGCTGACATCTCCTAGCTCATTGTTTTTTTTTAAAGAACTTAAATTTGTGTAGTCAGTATTTGTTGCCTCAAATGGTATAAGAGCAAGACTGAAATGTGTGACAATATGCTAACGTGTTTGTGGGAGCTGACAGCTGAGCTGAGAGACAAGTGTGAGCACCTCTTTGCAGTTCTTGGTGCCGATGAGACGTGCAATGGAGCAGAAGTTGTTGAAGTATATGTGCCATGAAGGACTCTGAAGAGAGACTCCTCTGCTCCGCTCCACTCCACCACACAGTAGCCCTGAGGCTCAGCGTCCTCCTCTCCCCGCACGCAGTTTAGTGGGCGTCTGGCACCGAGAATTCGCCTCTGTTTAAGACATACACCAAAATCCTTTCAAGTGTTTGGAATCATGCAGAAACACTTTTAATAGATGGCTAAATTTTAGCTGCAGGCTCAGCAGACATAAGAGCAAATCTGTTTTTGGATTTCAGGATTGATGCTTGAACACAGCAGCAGCAGACGGGCTAATGTTGCTTGGCAACAAGCCTAAAGCATGGAGCACATGCTCCTCCTCTAAGTGTTTTATTAATCTATTCAACAATCTGTTTTCTCACATTATCTCGACACGTGCCTGGAGTCCGCTGAGTCACTGGCAGAGTATGGGCTTTATGAAGGGACCTTCCTCCTTCATGGGGACAAAAATCGACTCCCCATGATGTAAATCCTTTATCAGATCAAAAAGTGATTTCAATATGGGTTAAAATATGTCAAGTTCGGGCAAGTGTGATAAAAGTGTCTCTAAGAAATTATTGTAAGTGCAATGCCCAATAGCATGGAAACGAACATCCATGACCTGAAGCGTGTGACCTCTGACCCACAGGTTTTGGGACTCCGTACGGCTACAGTCCTGCTGCTGCAGCTGCTGCTCCTGCTTACGGTGAGTACCACTGGTCATAACTAATACTGACTAAACTCCACCTCTTTGCCTTTCACAAAGCTACTAACCATATGACGACTACATCACTAATCAGACACACATTAATCCTCCTCTGTCAGTTCTCACGATTCACTCTTGCTTCCATCTTTGGTGTTGCCTTTCAATAATAATTCAATTTCGCTTCTCCTCCTAATCCGGGTTTAGAATCTGGCAGCCCACAATTGTGCAAAAAAAAAAAAATAAAAAAAAAACTTTCTATGTTTTTGCTAATTATCTGCTCTTGTCTTTTGTTTAATTTTCTTAATCTCTTATGATCGGACCGCTGCTGGCAGTAAAGCGCTTTGTCCGTCTTCACCTTTTGTTCCATTTCCAAACATGTCGAGGTAGCTGTAAGACCTCATACTCTTTGGCGAAACAAATCTAGAGAAAATGTGGCTCTGTTCTCTAGTTAACTGTTATCTAGAGAACCGTTATCTGTTTTTCTACTGGGATTACTCGACTGTCTCTTCCTCGCCCCGCTCTTACCTAAGACACAGCGGCGTGGCAGATTTGCAGTGCTCCTGTTTTGTTCTCGTTCCAAAAAGCCTTTCCTAGGGCACCAGGCACATTGCAGTAAAGACCCTATAGCGAGTTGTCAGACTATAGGTAGAAATACAACTCAAGCATTGGTCCAACGTCAGCTCCACGCGTCCTTATGTCCCCCCGCAGACGCCTCAACAGACCCGGCCTTGTGGGCACTGCACACGAGCAGCATTGACCGACACTGAATGCCTCTTATGTGCTGGTAGAAGGTAGCCTGAGGTACATTTTTACTGCTCCCCTGAGAATCGTGGATATTAGGAACACATGTTTTCAAAATGAACATTGGACATTTGTAGACGGGTTAAATTTAAAGTTGGGGTGGTCGATAATGACAAATATGAATAAGACGATATTATGTCAATCCAACGCAAATGTCTGTAAAATTAATCACAACAATTTAGAAATCTCACCTTTATACCCTTATTTGAAAATGTACTACATAACTTTTTCTAATAAAAATTTGGAATCAGCTCTTTTTGTAGCATTTTTCCTGTAAGTGATATACTATATTAAAACTTGACAAATCTTCGAACGAACATTCACGATATTCACTCAAATTCGATATATTGCCCAACTCTAATTTAAAATGCTTATTCTTTCTTTCACACTTTCTACTGCTCTTTGATCACTATGTACTTGAATGAACTGGAAGGGCACCAGGTGAAATAGTTACTGTAGATGATTTGACTAGAACATAATAGTGTTTAGCATTTTCTGCAAGAATTGTATATAAAGTTTTGAAAATTTGCTAAACTTTTGATTTGAAGTTGTAGCAAACCGTCCACCCCCATGAGTGGGCAGAAAGTAAAGTGCTTTGAAAGTTTAGGCAATAAAAAATAATAAAAAATAAAACTCTTGAGTACCGGTATGTTTATTTGAGAGAGAAGTTTCACCTTTGCAGAAACTTTGACCTTGCTGTTATGACTTTTATTCAGTGCTGCCTCCAGCTTTGTGGCTGGGAAAGACTATTTAAAATGTCCTTTTTGCCCTATAGTTTTTTAAAATAAATAATATGATGCATCTGCTGAGAGCAATGACCAGAGCGCCTGAGCCCAAAAAAAAGTGCAGTAATTGTTAAGTCTTAAATTTTAAGGATTTGCCAAGTTCTAGTCTTCATTCACACTATAAATCAGTAAAACTTCTGCTATAAATTGCATGTATACATTTGCTCAATAGTAGAATTACATGAAACAATGTATACATAAAACATTTAAACTACATATATTAACATCTGCTGCTTATTTGTCCTGCTATGGCCTATAGCAAGTAGAAAAACACGAGATACTACAACAATTTTCCTACTTAGTTTTTAATATTATTACTATTAAGTCGCCCAAAGTAAACGGATACCCATTACACCTTCAACATATGCATTTGTTAAAGCATTTTTCAAGTTGTTACAAGTCGTTTGAATTAAAGGTGCACTGCATTCTGGTAACAACGATTTTGTGTTGTGTATTGGGCAACTAATCCTGGTTGATAGCGATACGTTCTCATCAAACTAAACTGGTAGGAATGGGACGAGACACACAATTAGGACAAGACGAGACAAGCTATTTGTTATAATTGTGCAGTTCAGTCGACAATTATGGCCTCACAATTTTGTATTCATTTTATTTCAAATTGTCGCTGTCATTGTCGCACTGCTTTTTGGAAATACAGCTTCTCAAGAGTGTGTAACCAATTTTTTTGTCCGCGCCAAACACATGTGGAAGATAATCGTCTGCATGTGTGCGCAATTTCACCTCACGAGATCTTGTCCCGTCCCTTCAAACGAGCAGAATCAGAACCGGCTGGTGGTGATTGTCTAAATGCTTGTCTTCCTCCTTGCCTTTCTGTGGTGCTGGGCTGGTGAGGGCTGCCACCTTGTTCACACTCGCTGCTGCTGCTGCTGATCTGACACTCTCTCACCCCTGTCGCACCCCTGTCGCACCCCTGTCGCACCCCTGTCGCACCCCTGTCACACCCTTGCCCCTCTGCCCCTTCACCCCTGTCGCACCCCTGCCCCTTCACCCCTGTGGGAGCTCTGTCTGCGATGGCACTGACCTGTCGCATACTATGAAGTACTGTAGAGTAGGAATGTCACAATATAAATCTAAATGTGTTACGATTATTGTGAGCAAAAACGACTCGATTTAACTATTATTCACAATATTCTTCATATTGATCGATCGCAGTTGTCGGTTCAATTACATTTTGTCTTTTCAAAATCAAAATGGTTTTGAGTATTGATTTCACTAAAACCATTTAACACAAAAAATAGATCAATTTCTTCCTACATAGTCAAACCCTGCTCCAAACCAAAATTGCTTTTGCTGAGGATTGGCTCTGGACCTCTTGATAAAACAAAAAACAAAAAAACAAGCATATAATTGGCTAAAATTTGATTGGTTGCCGAGCTGTAATTCACGATTACCGAGGCCATTACTAAAGCACAGTGAAATCTTTCATTTTCTTTAGTTCCCAGTGTCTGAAACAGTACGAGTCCTCAAGTTTGTGACTAGCTTTAGATCCAGATAAAAACAAGAATTTGACTATAGAGATTGAGGACTTAAATTGGCTTCTGACACCTTTTCTCTTTTAGTACTTATGATTATATTGTGACTTCAATGATTATTAACCAAAGAATCTTGGCATCCCCTGGTTCACTAAGAATCATGTGGACGTACTGTATTTTGCCCTGGACTTATGCAGCGTGCGCTCTTCTCGTTGTCTCCCTCCAGGTTTGCCCAAGAGAATGCTTCTGTTGCCTGTCATGAAAGTGCCTGCCTTCCCCGTCCCACACTACCACTTCTTTTAGTGCAGGGGCGACAAAAAGCACCTATAGCTACTTTGCAAAAGGGAATCGCAGCCTGGTTTTTCTACAATAATGTGGGAGCGGATTTGAGACTTGAGCTTTAAAGATTTGTTAAAGCTTTTTTGGGGGTTATTTTGTTTTTCTAACTGTTTTTCAGAAAAAATAATATTTTGAATATTGAAACGTTGAAATACTGCAGGTTGAAGTTCTTAAAAGATGAAACTTGAAGGCTTTGTACTGTGACTTGTTACCTCATTCTTTGAGTCTAACTTATATATATATATATAAGCATTTTTTGTTATTGTGTTTATTCTTTGCTTTGAAGAGGATCGCCTTTGCCATATCCACACACACGTCTCTGTAAAATATCTACTGTGTTCTGCGTGGAGGATGTATAGAAATGAGACTGTTTGAATAAAGTCTATGTCTTTTACAAGCTGATTACTGCCTGTTTTATCTCACACAAGGCTGTCAGCTCGGAGACACTTGGAGCTACACGGTAAAGCAGTTTGATTAGGCACAGATAATACATCAATTCACTGCTGTTGAAAGGCAGATGGGTTCTCGACAAGGTTATCAGATTTTCAGAGCAACAAGCGACCAAGCGTTTGAAGAAAAGAGGAAAAGCCCAAAACAAGCAGCTGCAGTGCCACAAAAATGATTTAAGCGAAAAGCAACTAGTTAAACGCTGTGTGTTGCTAATGAGATGCGCATTCTCATTAGCGCTAAAGAGATGCGCATACTGTATATTTGATAGCGTATTTAACATCAATGACTACTTTAAACGTTAACGATTTGTATTTCAGTCATTACCATAGACTGTATGGTCATTACTGGGTCTATTGACGTGAAACGGAACAGGAAAAATGCTAATGTGACGTGAAACTCGGGAGCAAGCCCAAAAAGACACAATTTGCAACTCAAAAAAAGAAGCCCAAAGTTGCTATAAAGAAGCAGACATGGCAACTCTGATTCTTGACCACCAGGTATATGAGCAACACCTGTATGTGGCATTATCGGTTGTTAAAATAAGCCTAAGAACATAGTCAAGACAAAAATGTTACTTAATGTTGTCAAATGTTGTTGTTTAGACATTTTAATAATTTATATTTATGTTTACTCTACAAACTGCTTATTGGTGGCAGAGATGAGTTGTTAAAAGTATTGAAAATCAGATATTGAAACTAGATGCTCATTTGAGAAAGAATCAATATTACAACAAATCACTCCTGAACAGGTTTAGAATGTTCTGGAGCTTTATCAGATCTAGTATAAGAAGACACAGTGACATAAAGAAAGAACTATTATTTAGTGCCTGTCTAAAAAGAAGGGGGGAAAAGAAACGGTGGTACTGAAATTGAGTATTGAGTCTCTTCCTTAGTATCGAAAACAAGGTTGAAATGTTAGTGTCTATTTCAGAGTCAACTCATGTCCAACTATTTCCTAGATTAATTTATTAGATTTGCATTGGGGAGAAATGGTGAAAAACCTATTTCCGATCAATGCTTGGGTGACCTCGGAAAGAAAAGGCCAGTTATTTATAGGTTTCATCAATGTT
>BJKM01001388.1:0-45741 GCA_015082035.1 Chaenogobius annularis | reverse complement strand
CTGCTGTCGAGTGTGTACTTTCCACTGTCAAATCCTGTGCAAGGCCCAAAGGGACAAACATAGGAGCCAAGACCATCAACTTGACACATCTCTAAGTCTTAGTTCTCTTCCTAAACTCAACACGACAGGCCACACTTCACTCCAAATCGTCCCGAGTCCATGCCGCAAAACAAATCCAAGAGGGAGTTGTACGGACGCGTAAAAACTCAAGTGGGGAACTATAAAAGAAAATAGATGTAACTCCAAATGACAGCTTTTGCACAAGGCAGAAGAATTCTGATGTACCTTAGCTTTGGGATTCTTAATTGGCTTTAACTGTGACAGCACTTCTTTGTTCTGTTGTACCATATATACGTTCTCTCCACTTTTACTGATCTTTCATTAAAACCGCCCACACATGCTGGTACGCAGAACCTCGAGGAATACATTAAGAGCGTAATGTTAGAAGTATCAAGGGAGCAGGAGATTCACTGCGTTCTGTTTTGCATCACTGTGAAGCGCTTAGATAGTACTTCCAGGCTTTTCACAGCCAATGGGATGGCTAATTAAAAAATGACGTTCAGCCAGTGGAGGTTAAATTATACAAAATGTTTTTTTTATTTGGTAACGGAGCCAAATTTTTTTAAAAGTCATGTCACAGGGGTAGGCAAGTTTTTTCTTCTGCCTACTCCTTTTGGGTATTAACCTTGTGTTTATGATTATCGATAAAATTGTCAATTATTTTAAGAGCATGTTAAGAGTAAGTTTCCATGGCTTTGTCAAAACAGCATAAAAGGCATGCTAGTGTCAGGCATTTCTGTCTGCGCTGTCTTTCTGTGAGGAGTATCTGCAGAGATTTGATTTCAAAATATTTTTTTTATTTCATCCGGTGCACAATGAGTATCTACCACCTACTGGTCTCCATGGAAATATTATTCCTTTCTTTTCGGCTTTATTGGACAGGACAGATGAGAATGAAATAGGGGATGAGAGAGAAGGGAGGACATGCAGTAAATAGTCGGAGTCGGGAATTGAACTCACGACACTGCGGCCGGTTGCACATGGCACCTGGCATATGAGTGCTGTGCCTTAACCACTCGAACATGGAGATATTGTTGCATCACCTGGAATGTCTCACGGTATAGTATTGAATTTATTTATTCCCATGAAGACAAGCAGTGACGGAACCATATTTTATTTTAGAATAGTTCTGAGATACTGAGGTTTCAAGTTCTGACCTCTTATAAAGCACTGTAACAATATATTATAACTTCGAACACATTTGAGATTTCATGCACTGGAGTTGCATTTAGCTCTCCTATTTCACTAGGCGTGTTTTCTCATTTTCTACCTTTGATGAAGTTCTCGATCCTCTCCCTGAATTTCCACGATGTTTCGCTTTTTCAGTCACCTGAATTTCCAAAATATTGTAATTCAGTGATTTTTGAATCTTATGACGTTCTTTGATGACCGCCTGTTTTGAGCAATTAATCTCAGCTATTCTTCTTTGCTCCCGTTGCAAAAGATTGTTTAACAATCTTTTTTTTTAAATTTTGAAAAGTAACTTGAATATATAGAGCTTATTAAGAGAAAGATCTTAACTGTCATAAAGTAAATTATGAACCGGTAAAGAAAGTATTATCACAAACTCAATTCTTATTAATTATTTGTCGCATTAAAACTGCTTGAGATACAATTGCCTCATTGAGACATCTTGAGCATAGGCACTGACTGTCTTCAAAATCAGATGCTTTTTATTCTGATCTTGTGCTTTTGAGCAGTATAGACAGTAGGGACGGCCTCAATAACTTGAATCAGAGTGGGTTTCTAATGTTTCTAGAGCTGCCTGAGCCAGAATTAATGAAGGTCGAAAGATTCATCCTCCTTGGATAGAGCACTCAGGGTGAGTATGACTAGTTTCTTTCAAAGTTAACATGCCCACTAGAACGTTTTTCACGTTTGATCAGGACAGTGCCTCTTCCATTCTGATCCTGACGCGGCGTGACTGAGCATTAATACCCGCGGTTATCAGGAAAAGTCACTCAGCAATGACTGCAGACAGAAAATCACGATGTTACAACTCGTGATTACAGACCACTTTTCTGTCACTTACAGGCCTTTTCAAAGACATTGTTTTGTTTTCTTTTTATTTTATTTTGATCCTGAGTAAATCAGAGGCTTAAAATTGCAGCAACATTTATAACAATCACCCTAAAAAACCGAAGTTTAGGCTTCAAACCAGCGATTGTGCCAGTGTGTTAACGAGGTCTTCTTAATGAAGGTGCACAGGAAATATTATTGAAACAAATGCTTTAAATATGCACAGTTCTTGTTTTTCCTTATGCATTACACAAACAGTCTGCGGTAATGCCTTGAACAGCCTCATCTGTTGCTTAAGCTGAATGCAACCATGTTGATGGCCCTCAGAGATGTTGCAGAGAATGGCTGAAATCTCAGAGGCTGGCTTTGTCTAACACATCTAAACTGCGTTAGGACTCAACCCACACGTTTCACTAGGCTATCCGCATAACAGCTCACATGTTATTTCACTATTTACACACACTCTTCCATCCAGCCGTGCTCTAATGCAGCACAATACTGACAGTGTTCCTGAAGAGGACGGACAACAGAGTGCACTGTTTCTAACCCACTGTGCACAACAATGAATGCTTTGCACCATGCTGCGGGATTGTGCATCCTCTGCGTTTCCTCCTGACACCTGACAAATTTGACATGAATTATTTTCATACCTTGAATCAACATGGACACATGCTGTAAAACACCAGATTCATAGGCATTCATCACAAACCAGCAACACCAGAAACTCAGACACTGGGCAAGGTGGGTGGATGAAGCGTCCTGCTCAAGGACACAATGACAGTGTACTGTGCCCCGCTGTGGCACCTGGCATTCCTGTGGTCCAAGTACTAAACAGGGCTAATATATAGAAATATATAAAAATATATATATAAATATATGAAAACATATATATAAAGAAATATATGTGTGAGTGTGAGTGTGTGTGTGTGTGTATATATATATATATATATATATATATATATATATATATATATATATATATATATATATATATATATTATATATTTATATATTTCTTTTCTTTTGAGAATTACTACTCTGGGATAAGGAAGTAGTTTACAAATGCAACCATTAATATCAATAGACAATCCTCAAAGACAAAGGATGCTAAGATCCCTGTAAGTGGCTTTGTCTGAGTCCACAGAAAACCTTTCTCATGCAGCACTGAGGTCAACTTTCCCTCGCGTGTCATCCTGAGTAAGTGATGAGTTCAGGAGAGCACGGCAGATGGAGTGATGGAGGGGCTTGAGATAGCCACGAGAAATATTGTGCCATGACCCAGGGCTAGATAAGCACAGCCCAGAGGCTATCAAATGATGACTTTTCGCAACTGCAGTGTGTGCCCTGCATTTTGAAGAGTCACAGAGGAGAGAAAGTGTGTCAGGAGCCAAGGCGAGGGCTGACACGATGCTAACCAGATTAGCTTGTGTAACAACAATAAACAGTAGCAAAGGTTAATGCTCACCAATGCAAACAGCTAATGTAGCGCTAGTGTAGACAGGACGGGTCAGCGCTGAGTTTAATAGCCTCACTAATGGCCTCTTATTACAGAACCAGATACCCTGCAATGAAAGGCGAAAACAGTCATTTAGTAAAATAATAGACACTGAGTTTGAGATTATAGTTAAAATCTTGGAGAGTGTGTGAAGAGGCTAATATTTTATGTACTGATATGTTTACTCTATCTTATTCCATTTAACTTATGCTTATTCTATTACACTAAGCTCAAGCCAATTACATTAGTTTTCTCAACTCAACCTCGTTGCTCTCCTTTTGCCAACACACATTTGCAGGTCCTTGTGTTTGCTGCTCTGTCCTCCTCGACTGAGCAAAATTCCTATACCTACAACTCCTGTCCATTCACAAACTGTACACATTCTTGCAAAGTCGATGTTTTTCCTAGTTCCTCTGCTTAGCCACATCATTCTTGTTCATAAAATTGCACATATTCTTACACATATTCTGTCGTTGTAGTCCACTGCTTTGGATGTGCCATTCTCTCACACTGTGCCATTACGTACTCACGCCTGTCCGTGCTACACTAGCCCTGACTCATTAAATTAGTGTTGGATTTACTTTAGCTGTGAAGGATTGTGCAATCACAAATACACCATCAGTGCCCTTCTTTAGTGCAGTTCTTTTGCTCTTTGGGGTTGTGTCACTTCCATGTTTCCAGATGTCAGAGGTGGTCTTCAGTTACATTGGTGGTGATGGTTGTAGGTCGAGTAAACCCCTTTAATTACACCTGAACACATATCCATATGGTTGTGTTTTACTTATTTCACCCAATGTGTTCTTTTTAGTGCAATTTAGAATTTTTTGTTTTTTCCCCCAATGTTTTTCTCTCGACCATTTCATTAATCTCTCCTGTCCACACTTACCTGATCACCTCATGGCTCCTGCTTCATTGGAACCCCCAGCCCAAAACCTATCTGCTCCAATGGACCCCTTCGCGCCTAAAATAAATTTAGTTAAAATTTTAACTGAGTTGGCTTCTGCTTTTGGGTCCTTAAATATGTTAGCACAACAGGATCTGCACTGCCTTAAGTCCATTTTGAGACAGAAATACAAAGCAATACAAAAAGTTTATGGACGACTTATCATCATGTCAGTATTTGTTATTTTTGGTTCTTAAAGATGCTTGCATTTTTAAACCAAAAACGTATTGAGCTAAATTTATTACAGAGAAAATGACAAACAATTCTGTGTGATGACTACAATCTCTACAATTATGAATGTATTACATGCAATTACTGTAAAGATATTTCATTTTTAAACTGTTTTCTTACCTAACAAAACTGCGAACTTCTCATAATTGTTTTTTTTTTTTTTTTAAATTGGCCTCCACTCCCGGTGTCCATAACGACTTTTGCCAGTAGCTTGCTTTCCTCCATCCTCAAAGTGTGCTAACAAGACTATTGTCGAATTTAATCATTGTGGCTTCCAGGAGATGGTGGGAGGCAGAGGAGATGAATGGGCTTGACACACTTAATTTGGGGCCCATTGGCGACCTCTATATGTTAAACAGATCAATAATTATTGCCACAAAATGGTCTAACTCCTTCATTAAACAATTTCACACCATTTAACCCATATTGTGCCATGTCCCCTGCAAATAACATTTTAATTTGATGGATTAAAACGGTCTTTCATTCTGCATCTTGATATGGTCTTTTGTCCGTGGATGCTTCGTTACCCAGCGGCAATAGCTGAGATTTATGAAAGTTTAACTCAATATGATAAACAAGGCTGAAAGAATCATTGTGGCATCTGTCTTTCTCTGGATCAATAGCTCTTGATCGCACACACTGCAAGGCTTTGTGAAACACATTTTTACAAAACATCAAATAACAATTGGTTATAATCTCGGATAATAAATACCATATTTATCCAACTGATTTCATGAAACAATTATTGTACAATAAGAGGAAAAGACAAAAATAGTGTTGATATAATAGTTAATAGACATTATTTTAAAACTGAAAAGGGTTTGTTCATGAAAGCTGTGGCTGAGCTAGTAATGTTAGATTTGCAAGCACAACAAATTTGGTATAAATATGGTCTCACACTTTGATTATTACAGGGAGGTATAAAGGCATGAATAAGCATAAGCGTCAGCCTACACCTTTTTGGTCTTCGGTATGTAATATATAATCAAAATTTCCGTCTCGGGTGGTTTTGTCCCTTTTTCTAAGCTAGGGTGGGGGGGTCATTGCCCGAGTGCTCCAATGACCACGGGCTCCACTTTCACCTTCACCTTCCAAGCCTTCTCCAGCTCTTCTCTGAGCCCTTGGTATTTCTTCAGTTTCTCGTGTTCCTTTCTTCTGTTGTTTATCCACCACCACAATGTCTGGTTGGTTTCCCATATAAATAAATGGATCAATTTATTTTGATTTGTCCTTATTTAGAACTACAGTACACTAGTTATTGTTTAGTCCTACAGCTGCAGTACATCCAGAACACTGCTGCGCTGGTCCTCACTAGAACCAGCCTTCTGCTGGTGCCCAGAGTCAGGACTAAACATTGGAAATTTGCATTTCAGTTTTATGCGGCTAAAATCTGGAACAGTCTTCCTGAGGATGTGAGACAGGCCTCTACTCTGGCATTGTTCAAATCTAAACTAAAAAACTGTTTTGTTTAGCTGTGCATATATGACTGAAATGATTTATTTGCGCTCTTCTCTTTTATGTCTTAAACTGTTTTGTTAGTTTATTGCTGTTATTGCTCATGTCGTGTATGTTTCCCTCTTTAGGCAAAAAGTTGTTTGTTACCTATGAATGAAGAAGAATGATTTACATCTTTCACATGCAACAAATATGGACAGAAAACAGAATCTTCCAAAATTGAAATTAATCATAATTTATGGTGCTATGAGTGATGATGCTTGGCAATTGTACACTGTCGTGGTTTGTATTGTCTGTGACTCTGGAGTCATTGAGGTGGAATGCTATGGCTGCGATATGAGCTGCAGAAATATTAAGCCAATAATTCACACCAAACTGGTTATTGTGCCGCTCCAGAATCCCTCTGTTCCCTGTGGCTGCATTTACTGCTTTGTGCTATGCTGTTGTCCTGCCTAATTAGAAGAATATTTACTCTGGGAAAATGCATGGACTCATGCATGGAGTATTTGGCATTTTTTCATATGGTATATTCTGCCAACAACATGAGGCCTGGCTCCTCCTAATCCTATTTGCACAAATACAAATATCTGAATGAGAATTTATCAGCTCTGGTTTGCATTAAAATGGATCCAAGCCCACAAAAGGAGGTGGCAAACATCATTCTGTTCTTGCTTCTCGTGAGCGCTCAAGGTGCCAATTTAAAGCACCAAGCAGTCACTTTTCTGTACAGTGAGAGAACGGGAAATGTGGAAATTGGTCTTCAAAGAGCAATAAATTACAACAAGCATAATTTAGTGCAGTCAAGCTGTATTTAAAAGCTAAGTGAGAGAGGAGACTCAAGGTTAGATAAATCAATTGAATTATGTTCAAAAATGTTTAAAAAATCTGACTTTTTACAATGGCTTCATGAAAACCCTGGGATAGAAACTTAAAGCAGTGGTACTTGATGTTTTCTTGAGATGAAGGGGTATCCCAATTCTCTTTAGTAGTGAGGGGTACGACTAAGGTGAAGGCTACACACCCCTTCAAACAAAACAAATTCAGATAGACACTTTAAACCAAGTAGTAGGAGGAGTTTCAGTAAAATACAGAAATGCTGTGGCGAAATAAATTCATTCTTTACTACTATTACTACTACTACTTACTAGTACTACTAAACAACTGTTAAGATTGCTTTTTGAGTTTTTCTTTGCTGTGTGCCACTGTAATCTCTTGAAAGCTGAAAAATGATATGTTTTTCTCATTTGTATTTTTTACGATTAGGCTTAAATCTTTTGAGGCTCAATGTGATATAATGTATGTATGTTGTACAAGGAATAACACAAGTCTAGAAAGTTAGAAAATCAATCAATGAAATATCATTGGTAAATAATAGAGAAACAGATCAACCAACGGTCACATGAATTAAGCTAATGGATGAATGGACAATACATAACGTAAAACTGACCGTATAAAATCAGATGTAAAAAAACAAAAGTGCTACTTTTTAGGTACTACTATTTAGGACAGTTATTGCGGTGGGAATGAATGATTATTCGTATATGTTCCTGTGGATCAGTGAGGTTAAGTATGATGGCAGCAAAGTGAAGGAGTGATGCAGAGGATGAAGGTGGCTTTCCTCCGCACTAAGAACTTTTGCAGTTCAGAGAGGGGAGTCTGGGGTGTTGGGTTATTTTGCTGTTTTGCTGATTTTTTTTAGCGTCTGTTTTTGTGTTTTAATTCAGTAATCGTATCGTACACTGGTGAATCGAGAGTGTTAAGCATGTATTAAATGGTGGTATACACTCGAGAAGTTATAGAACAGTATCTGAATACATCTTAGCGGTATGAAAATGTTTTAAATGATTGTTAGTATATGCTCCTGCAATTTATTAACATAGTAAGTCAAAATGTAGAGATCTCCTTCCCAACAATGATCACCTCCCGCATGTGCCAGCTGGTTAAGCTCTTGGTGAGAGTGTAGTCCTCTCTGCACAGTGACATTACACAATCTCTCATCAGATATGTAGGGTCCTCTCTCTAGAAAAGACAGGACATAATCCTGTCTACCGAGATAAATATAGTATGGTAGCTCTTGAGACCCATTACCTGATGCGTATTGGTAATAGAAATAATAATGCTAAACATGTTGCCCTTGTGTGTAGCGTACTCGGCGACAAGCCATGCACAAGCTGTTCGTGTCACAGCACCTGGTTGTGTTGATGTGCGTTGGTTCACTCGTCATGATGCTAAACTGAGGGAGAGCCTTTCTCTCATATGTTTTGTTAAAGGGTTGAACCTATAGAGAAAAAAAGCTCCAACATATCTCGAGTAGTGGATCTCCCCTTATTCTACCATGCTCACATTCAAGGAACTCACTATTTTACGTGTCGATGTCAGCAAGATTCTGTGTGTTGAAGGAAGATCACACACACAGTAGATGGACGGTGCAATAATAATAGAGGCATAATACAGTGCAGATAAGACATCATGAGAAAGGCGAGCGACCAGTGAAGACTGTGGTCGGGATGTACAGCTGGTTTCCCATGTCTCAATCGCGCATCAATATCAATGTGCAACTCACACTAGTTAGTTAGCCTGTTGCACGTACAGGACTGTCTCTATAGTCATGGAACGCTAGGTAAACTTATTACTCGAGAACTGAAATGTCTTGCATAACAATACACACACAACACTGAATAGATAGACGAATACCGAGCATGTCCTGGGACAAATTATTGTATCCATTTCTCATGTTTGCTACCAAGAGACTAGTGAGTACGTACGAAGATGTGCACAACTTCATTCTGCTGGGATATCAAGGCGCATAATCTATTCTATGCTGCAGACCAGTGTTAAGATTGAACCAGGAAATGTATACAATACCCTCTCAAACAAAAAAATCTAGCCTAATTTCATGCATTATATAAAAGCGCGAAAACACCCCAGGACTCCCCTCTTTGAGGCTCACACAAAATCTTGTGATAGGCTTCGGAGTGCAGAGAGAGCCACACATTCATCCTCATCAACTCAGTCACTTACTCCCTACCTTCTTCAGCTAACTCACTTCTTTCAAAAAGGAGATAACATAGATTGATCTTACAACCTCTCTCAACTCTGATCCAACAGGATTGAATCCAATAATTAACAGAGAGATATCCTAATTATCCGTGATACCTGCACCGTAATATTGTCTTTCGGTATAATTAAGTTAAATCACTAAAAATATCAAGTTTAAGAGCCATTACTGAGGCTTTCAGTTTCTATTTGTATTACACTCACTCATTGCCTGGTGTATGCATCCTTTTTTTGTGAATATATAAAATAGACATTCTGGTTATCTATCGAAAATTAAGTTTTGAGATTCATTATTCTACAGCGAAATATTAATACAGGGGACGTCACTTTTTCAATGTCCTATCTGTAATTTTTTCATAAGCACATATATAGTGATTTCAGGTCTTCCAGTGTTGAGGGAAATCGGATGGATGTTTCTATACAAACGGTCCCTCTACCACGTTGCTGTCTCTTGTCCTCTCTTTTAACGAGCTGTACACTGATGAGCACACCTGAATTTTTAAGCTTATTCAGATATAGAAGCTTTCTTCAAAAGGATTTCAACAGACGCTAAATTGCCATTAAGAAAATTACACTGAATGATGGATTTAAGACATAAGTCTCCAATTTTCAGGAATTTCCACGCACATGCCATGTTTTGACTAGCTCTTTGTGCCAGCTACAGGCGCAACAGAGGAGAGTAACAGAAACTCAAAAAAATGCGATCTCTCGAGACAGTGTGAGTGAGTTACAATCACCTCAGTAACAGTAAAAGGATGAGCCCTCAGTGTGGAAGTTACTTCCGATAAAGCAGTATTGGAGATTGTTATTTTGCAGCAGCAAGGCATTTGCTTCTAATTAACGTCGAGAAGCGCAGCATCTCGATGAACACTTGGTTGTTGACTCAGATAGTGTGCTATCTGAATTTGTTTTGTTTGAGGGGTGCGTTTTAGTACTTTTCCCTCGTAGATCCGTGAGCGCCCTGCGTGTAGCTACAAAAAGAGGTAGGGTAGTGGGACTATCCTCATCAATACAAATTATGGCATTATGCATCCCATAAGCCACTTCCACTATTTGTCTTTCTAAGTTTAGGCGTACAATTCACCATGTAAAGACCATTGTCAATGAAAAGTATATTAACCATAGCAAAACCCTTTGTAAAAAGTCAGATTTTTTAAAACATTTTTGAACATTAATCTCAATTTACTATGAGATTATCATCACTAATACAATCCTTAGAGTGCTTCTATACTGCGTCAGCATGATAGAGCTATATATATAATAAGCAAGCACTATAATGAACCAATACAAAAGCGATAAATATTTATCGTTTGATTGCTGTAATTTCTGAGGTTGTGAACTCTTATTGTATTATTGCATATCTTCCACACATATTTCTGCGTTACCACTTGCAACACCATAGTACTACATGATAAATAGATGCACCTTGCTTGGTGCTCTCTTAAAATTCGTGTTTATTATCTTAATGGTAGGAACCGCTCACGAGAAGCCAAAACAGAATTGATGTTGTCACCTCCTTTTGTGGGCTTGGATCCATTTTAATGCAAACCAGAGAATTGTGAGTTATAAATCCCTGCATACTAGTATCATAGGAATATATTTGTTATATTGTAGGACCTATATTAATAGATAGTGTTAAGAAGAGATGCAGACCTCAGCAACTGACACGTATTGTGACCAGGCAATATTTGCAACAGCATTACATTATAATATTAATCGGCTCCATCGAGTGTGGAAAACTTACTGAAACATGACTGAATAATGAGTCGCAGTGCATGAGGCCAATGTTCGAGTTTCTCCAGTTCTAGAGGTAATACTTACATTTTGTATATAGGTAAGACATGTACAACCCAATGCAATAGTCTACAACAACAGCGCTCGGGAATAATCTATATTCAGCACAGACACAGAGGAGACTAGGAGAGAGACTTATGGCGAGGCGGAATCAAAAATAAACACAGATCTGTTTTGGATAGTTCGAGAATAGTTAATGTGAGAGAAGGAAAGTCCTAATTCTATATGTCAGTCCTCTCGCCTCTCTCCGCCCTTGGACTCGTCCCTGCGATATGAGCAACCGAGCGTTTTGCTGTGCCCACGACTGAAGAGCGCTAATACAACGTATCAACATGCTTATTGTATGACCTCGATCATTTATTACCTAATAGCTAATCAACACTACTAGAGCTGCATGTTCATGTAGGGTACAAGCCTGATATTCAAGTTAGGAAGTAACTAGTTAGTGCTTCAGAGAGGAACGACAAACTTGAGTGCCTCTCTTATTATAGACTGATGTTGCATCACAGTTTATTTATGAAGTGTCGAAAGATGTAATAAAATTCATTTCTTTCTACTGAGTCATTCATGAGTGATTATCACGACAGATCAAGCATTTATGAACTGCGTTATAAAAAGTCAGGGCCAATCCATAATCACTATATAGCCATGCGATCTGTTGTGATAGCGAGATAAACGACAATATAAACCATCTCAACTATATGAGAGAGCTATGCGATGTAAAAGGACAGTTCAATAAGCACGTAGTAAGAGCGAGCACAAATTACATCGTATTTGCTCTATTCTAGATAACTAGTTCAACAGTCTATAATCATAATAATGATCCAGCTTTAGAGGTTATGAATGTTATTAGAAATACTTTCACTTGCCATGGAACGAATTCAAGCAGGCACGTCTAGTCTTATCACTTGCTACTGTTACATGGTAGATGGACATGGTATTCGCGGTAGTATAATCTTAGTTCACGCAATCTTAAAAATCATGGAGAATTGTGCATATAAGAATCCCAAAGGTTTTTACCTCTGATCACGTGGCTGCCACGATCAGTGTATGTTAGAGTTTATTACTTCGTGAGTACCAGAGCCGTAATATGTGCAGTGTGTCCTAGCAGATCTGGAGACATGCTTGCCTCCTTGTGTGAGGACAACTATAAAAGGCTACTCATTATACACCTAGTCAATAATGGTGAGCGTGGTGTAATTATTCTTTTTATTGATATCTTAAGCGAACAGAGAAATAATTCACTATAGAGAGAATACTGTTTGATTGACCATTTAGTTATTGTATGATGGAAACCAAACCAGACATATTTGCGTCCTGTGTGAGAGTTAGGAAAACTACAATACAAACAACAGAACAGAACTAGAAAAAGGACCTACAGACATGAGAGATAATGTTTTAAAAGAAAAATATCCAAAAATGACTCAATACGAAGAAGTACGACTGGATGGAATAAGGCTAATTCGATGAATTGGACAACAAGATATAGCGAAACATGGTCATTCTGTCGCTCAGTGCTGGTCTAAAATTGTGCTTGAGGTATTACATCTACAAGGCATAAATGGTGGCATATTTCACCCTGTACTCCTGCAGTTTAGTCGAGTAAAGAGATCAGGACACAATGCGAGCCTCTCGAACAGCGCTTTATATACCTTAGCTGATCTATTATGATATTTACATTGATGACGCAGCAAGTGCTAACCAAAAATGTCTATAATTTTAGATCGGTCGTGACTGCTATACATGAGTGCTATTGCTTCTGTCATAGACACTGCGTGTGTAAAACTTCATAGCTACACACTGAGTAGCTCAATGTCAAGGGTGCTTGGTGCGTCTTCACTCAATATCATATATGATGCCATTCTACTTCTGATACACTAATAAATTTTATATGCTGTGGGACTTATGAACATCTCTTCTCTCATGTAAAATTAACTAAGCTCTCAATAGCCTCACATGACAACATAATCTGCAAGATAGTATCATCAAGCGCGGTTTTAACTCCACTGTGTCTTTATAATGCAAATTATATGGTCGTAATAATTAACTACTTAGAACTTATATACTGAGAGAATCACTTAGTTATGTCTGGGTCTTAGTTCCGTGCTTATATTGAGTTACGGATAGGAAAAACTGTTTTCAATTGCATAAACGAGAGTAGTAAGTTAAGTGGAACTATCTTTGCTTTTATATTCTTTTGTCAGGCTACTTTATGTAATGTGTTGTTATTCGAAGGTGAGATGTATCAATACCTCACGATCAATGTGTCATGAGCTTTAGATTATTTGTTAGTCATTAAAATTACTAATCTCGTGTGTTCAAGCAAATAAGCACCTTACACCTCATGTTGGGTGTAGCACTCAAGAGGAGCATACAAGTTACGCATGTCATTAGACAGGATTAAACGAACAGATATTTGTACACAAATTAATTCTCTACGACTCTTCGTTTTTGTAATAGCTCGCTTATTAAAGTTCCACTTGGATATACTTTACAACTCACTATAGTCACACAGCGATTAGCAGAGCGTCGCGCCTAGGTAGCTCAATGCACTCTCATACAAATGACATAATATTGATCACATTTGCTAAACATGGAGTACAGGTGCCAATGAAAGACCGATCCTCATTGGAGAATACCATTCTTCTCTATGAAATTAAATAATAGATAATATTCTAAGGGGACATGCACAATATGGGTTATAGAAAAATCGCGGTGCATGCAAGAAAAACAAAGTTTGATCTTCTATTTTATATAGAAGGTGAGAATGCTGTGATAAGAAACCATTATCCACTATTATGATACCAATGAGGCATCCCTAGAACAATTATCATGATGCTGTTACTAGTTGAGATCAAAACTGAAGTCAATTTTCGCCACGACTCACGGCAACCCACAACCAATGCACATCATTTATGTTACTGGTGTTCCAAAATAGCACATCAGATATCTTCATTTCCTCTCCTTGTTTCGCGCGCGACAATCCTTCTCCTGTGAATATGTCCACAATGATTAAATTCACCATTAACGAACGTCTAAGTTATTAAGTCTAGCATCGATCAAGAGATATAGAGAGGAAAGCTAATTGCTTAAACAATAGAAGCAAATTACTCAACGGTTATACTGAACATTCAACGGAGCAAGAGAACGAGCGCAAGAAATTTAAGAATTAATATACAATACATTATAATTAAAATAATCTAAAATATAGAGAAGACTCAGACTGGGTCTTATGTTAATTGAGGTAAGAAAAAACAGTTAAAATGAAATATTACTTTATATACAGTAATGCTATGTAATACATTTCATAAATATGTAAAGATTGTATACATATCACAATCAGAATTGTTATCATTTTCTCTAGTAATATTAAATTATTAGCTCTCAATATATAAGTTTTTGGTTAAAATTCAATAGCATCTTTAATGAACCAAAAATAACCAAATTTAACTGTACAATGATGATTATAAACTGGCTCCTAATAATACTTATTTGTATATGATGATCATTTGATAATATATTATCTATGTCTTCATAAATGATCTATTATAAGGCATTTGTAAGCAAGAATCCATGGCTATATTTAGCAACAATATTTGTGAAAAGGAACCTCTCTAAAGCTAGACTCGAGGAAGTCATGAACTATCTCTGATCTCAAAAATATAAACATTGTTTACGTTACGAAATAAATCGATAGGTTATATTTTATGTCGCGAGAGGGTGAATATGCGATGTATGCGTGGAGCAAGTAAATTGGGAAAATATTGGTTCGCCTGTGTTTGATAGGGTCCTTCCACTGATCCTACAGATCAGGCCATATTTAACACTGAATGTACAGAAAATGCACCGGCAAGCTAAGGTGGTGGGTCACAGGCACGAAAATACAAAAAAGATGCAAGCACATTGGCTCTGCAGAAGTATTGAATAGAACATGTTTAGCGAGGTCCATCACTAACAAACTTAAATTAATTCTATATCTATTATATTTATCAATTTTGTCAAGTTAGAAATAGCATAAGTGAATAATCATATCGGACCATCAGACACTTTGTTGGTTCTGTAATGAATATATATGCTGTTGACAGTGGATCTGCTGGTTTACTTAAGATCGTTTGTGTGGTTATTGCCCTAACGAAGATCTCTGATAACCACTTCTTCTCTCATACTCTCAATTGATAATATACTCCAAGAGTACACTACTACGCATTTTAGCGATCTAATGAGAGGAACCTATGGAAGTGAACTCACTTATACCTCCAATAGCTAAAAAGAAAACCTCCACAACTATAATGAATGGTTCACAGTTGATTCTTGTGGTATTGTTATATTTGTAGATATGCTAGCTGTAACTAGTGCGCGTTAACACTTATAATAAAGATATAGATCACTTTATATCATCTTATCATTTGTAATGAAAGGCACAAAGGAAGTAAAAGTTTTATGGATACTGTGACATGACGGACTTATACTTGCTGTAGTGTACGCTAAATTGCACGTCAGTATTGCTAGAATTGGAGGTAGTAAATGGCTGTCATATCTAATATTGCGCAGAATCGCAAACGACTACCATTTCATCGAGTCCCGAGATAATGCGTAATATTCATATGAGCGTGATGCGAATTTATGTATATTACCCATTCTTTGTGCAGAGTAAGTATATGTGTGGCTTAAAGCTAGTAGAGAATACCTAGTGCATGTAAACATACTCACGTTTTTTCTTTTGTCTCCTATGATTAATCCGATGCTTCAGCATGTGGTTTCTTGAGTCATCGTCTTCCTACCTCTCTGCCTTGTGTGCGCATTTTAGGTCAACACCCTTCATAAGTGCAATATATATTTGCTCAATCAAATGTCTAACGTGCAGGAGAACTAATGAGCTCCTCTGCAGAGACCACAGTGCGCCTTGGCAAATAGTGCTCTGGGTAGGCACACAAAAAGAGCGAAGACAGCATACGTCAAGTCACATGACGATATGTTTATAGCTTAATCATGATCATACAACAGTCAGTATTGGCATTACGTACAGGAGCACGTGCATTACGTGAGTTCAATATGTGATGCTGAATCCTCAAAGTGCATGCTGACCGGTCACTATGCTAGTCAAATTTGACAATAAACTTTGGAGGCTACCAACTAATCTGATCGGAAGCAGATCGGACTATGAGTAATTTGAGTGGGTCGGCGGCCCCCGCCATCACCATCTACTATCCTCTCCCCTAAGATTAAACTATAATCTCAAACATCTCTAATGTGGCATTCTCGCAACTTTGTCCCATTCAGTGGCGGCAGGACATGTTCGAGCGCCCGCTCCCGTGAGCTCATATTACATACACCTCACATTAATACCACCGCAGCGCCAAGAGCCAGAGCCACCGTCCTTTGTGTGCATTGGGCCATAACAGCCTGGACCCCCTTGACCTGCACTCAGCACTCCAACAATCACATCTTCACTTCATCCGCTAAGTCGGCTTAAAAGGTGGATGGTCAAAAGCAAAACTTACTTCTAAAAGCAGTAATTAGGTATTGTAAACAAATATTTATAATTTATTTATAGTATAAACACCAAGAATAAGATGGCTAATGTCTAGCTGCTGGAAAATAATGCATGTTATAGAAGTTATTCAGATGCCATTACAGCATTTTGAATTTTAGCAGTGAGTAATTCCATTTTCTCCTGCAAAAGAGCTGCTAAAGTCTAATAACAAATATAAAAGTCTACAAGTCTGCTACATATTTAGTTTGTACCTGACATTTAAAAGAAGAAAATCAAGTAAAACGTTGCAGAAAACAAGATACACAACAGGAATACTGCATCTACGCTCACGTTTATACAGACTTATGGCACACGCACATTTGACCAAATAACTTGTGCAGTGTTAATTTGCAACTTCCAGGTGGAAACTCAGAAACGTATTTACAGTTTAGATGACACTATCTGAAAGCAGCATGACTTTCTCTCTTAAAAAGATGTTCCTGAGTGTGTTGAGGAAAATAAATGCTGTGGGGTAATTGAAGTGTCCCAAACAAGCTAAGCTAAGCTCTGCACAGTCGGAGCAACAACAGAGAAACTACTTTCAGTTTCCATCGTGCTGTATTAAGTTAATTACAATACGAAAGAACATGGTATGTCAGTGCAAAAACATTTTGTAACTTTACACAGAATAGTTAAACGTCGCTTCTTTTGTGATCCAATTGCATTTTTCAGTTCTTCTGATTGGCGCTCAAAGTTGCTGTTTATGGAAAAATACCTACGGATGCTAAAGAGATCGAGTCACCAGTGTAATGTTTGCAGTGAAAAAAGATAATTTATGCATTTTGTTGTTTTCATCCTGACAAGACAGGGTTTCCAATTAACCTTTGATGACAATGCCATTATTATCACCACTGCTGTTTTAGATTAGTGACTTATTCAAATTGAGGAATGTTTTCAATGTATAAAAAACCAACATGAGGTAAAATAATTCATAATAGAACATAGAGGGATTCCCTAATGGGGAGAGAAAATCCCATTTGTATTGATGAGCTCTCTGAAAAGTGTCATGTGCCTTATTGAAATTTAACAAGGAGAAATGACACAGACACAGTGGAGACCCATGGGAGTAATTCCTTACACTCAACACCAGTCATACGAGGATGTGTCTTTTGTCAAAAACGAACCCGGCTATGATCTGAACTGCTCTATAATTCATATTTCATCACAGGACTATGACTGGCTGTAATTTCTGCTCCATATGGACACTGCGCAGTAAAGAATGGCTAATAAAAGACAAACCAAACAATGATGTGTTTCGGCCGTGCTCGTCTGTCAGGGATTTGCTCAGTCTTGGACAGCGTTTGGTTTCTCTACCAGTAAAGCAGCTTCAGAGTGTTTTTTGGTTAGCGGTTAGTATTTTCTCCCTCATGTTAGTAACCATGTTTTTTACAGCACTTTCTCATTGTTCAAAAGGATTGCAAAACATAATCACAACTAATCTTCAAGCTTGCTAAAGATCTAGACAAAGGGAACATGTTTTGTTATGTAGGGAATTATGCTTAAAATGTGGATAACACTTTAAAATAACCATGAACAAAGACTTAATTCATAATGAGAAAATGTATTAAGATTGCTGATTCAGGTTTAGTAACTACTTTATTAATAACCTACCCTCTTAATTAAGTATTTACTAATTCCGAATCATTCCTAATAAACTATCTGTTCATTGCAAAGTCTTTGTTCATGATTTATTAAGGCTAATTACTTATTAAGACATGCTAAAAGCTTCTTCCCACAAGCTGTTACAAGGTTGAACAAAGCACTTTGAACTTTGATCTGCACGTTATCTGTTTAGTTGTTGTTGTTGTTGTTGTTGTTGTTGTTGATGTTGTTGTTGTTGTTTTTGTTGTTATTGTTGTTGTCTCTGTATTTTCTTTAAGCATTTTGTGACTTATGCCCATTGTTTGTTTATGTGTTTTTTTAATATATATTTTACTGTGCACACTGAGCTTTTTACAATGTTGTTGAAAAAATAAAGTAATAGCAAAATGTGCATCTCTATTCTTATAGATTCTCCCTGTCAACCTCAGGAACGGATTTATTCTTTCTTCAGCGCACGTTTTTATAATGTGTCTCCTTGTTGCCATCATGTTTTTATTCCTACATAACCTTTCTGCCACATTAACACAGGCAAACATACACAGCTTATTGTTGGGCCAAATTACAACCACTGCAGAATATTTACTATGTTAAAGCGCCTGATGCCGCCTCTGCCGCATACTAATTCAAAATCTACTTTTTAAGATATGACTCTCCATCAACTCTCCCAACTATTCTCTCCATCTGTGGCCTCTTGGTAAATAACCGCAGTCTCTTTCATAAATAGGAATCAACAAAAGCACATTTGTGGCTGTATAATAAGATGCCGTAATTAATGTCATCGATTCGCATCTGTAAGGAGACTGACTGGAGACAATGCGATTACTTTGATCACATTTCAAAACTTGGGGAGTTAGTTTCTGGGTGCGGTAACTGAGTTAGCGTGTGAGCGCAGGGAGAGCGTGAGGGCTCCTCTGGTGAGGTGATTGATGAGCACATACCGGGCGGGCTATTAAAAAAGCCAGCGCATATTCCACAGACAATGGCAATAAACATATTCTGGGCGCAGAATTCAAAATGACTTATTTAGGGAGAAGAAAATGCTTTTTTTGCACCCAGCATAACCATAAAGCTTGGATTAATGGGGGAATGCCTTGTGCACATTTAAATATGCTACAGCGCACTCTGCATCCCAAACACACTGGCACAAGAGACATGAGTGCCACTGCTATGAAAATGGGGCTGTTTTCTTTTTGCAAGTCACCCGCACCACTCCACAGCGCCGTTTATTTTGGAAACTGAGTGGAACTTCTGCCAATGAGAACCAGCAGGGGGAGTAATTACTTTCAACAGCAGCTAGTAAAACGTCAAATCCTTTTTAGGGTGCGTTCACACTTTTTTGCTGCTGATTTGAGTTTAATTCTGATGTAGACGTGATTTGGTCCTGTCCTGGTTTAGACCTGGCTTTGTCCAAGTACTTCAGGGTTTAGTCCTAGTTTAGTCCTGCTTTTGATGTGGTGTACTATATGTGCCAGTGTGAAAACCCTTAAACTGACTCTGACTTTTTGTAGCTTGGACTTGCGAAGTTGACAACAAAAAGCTAAAAAAGGAGACAAACCATAACCAAAATCCACAAATCAACCGCAAAACCAGAGCCGACATAAAACATGTTCCAAGCAAAACCAACATCTAGCCAAAACACAAGACCATAATCAAGACAATTAATACAATATTTTCCCTTCTTTAGCACTTAATCCGTCTCTAATAGCTGTAATAGTGAACAAACATTTCAGACAAAATCTTTAGAGATATATGAGGTGATTAGCAGTAATGCGAATGCTGTGTTGAATAAGCTTCTGTACAAAATACTAAGAAATTCTTTTTGTTGCAAATGTATCATTATAACGAATCGCACTATCTCAGGAGATGACGAAGTATACATGCACAAATTGTTGGAGATGAGACTTTAATTGCAAACTAACGAGTGCTTTGTCTCTAAATATAATTTTTCCACAAGAACCTCTTGTTTCTGTGACTTCAATGCAGTGCTGTACACAACACGTTAGCATTAGCATGTGTTGGTGTATATGCCAGATGACAATAGGTACAGGTGCTCCATTATTCAAAGTATTTCCTTGGGCTTTAGAACTCTGACAGACTCAGCTGCCACATAACACCGCCCCACCTCTCTCTCGCTCTCTCCTTCTCTCTCTCGCTCTCCCTCCCCCCCTCCTAACTGCGAAAATATTACCCTGTCCCGCGGGAGAGAGGAGCGAGGAAACGTGATCTGGAAGAGTGGGGCGAATCCACCATAACAACAGCTGTTTCCAAATCACAACAACCTGGGGAAGGGTTGTGGGTTATATTTTATGGGTGGAGAGGGACGCGGCATGTTCATTTATTTATCTCCACAGTCAGCAGTGAGGTGGGTGGGAGCGCAGATCTGTCAAACACTGCACTTTTGTACTTTCGGACACTGCTAGAAGGTCACTCAAAGAGAAGACCTGCAATGTCATGTCATGAATATGTAACAATAATCAGTTTGTCAAAATGCTAGTTAATACTGGTATTTTTTACTGTCTCGTAGTGGAGAAATTTGGTCTGGAGCCAATGTATGAGACAATGGAAATCTTAATAAGCTCAAATTCCATTTCACTCCTTTTCGCATGCAGCCACTTGAGCATGGACGCAATTACGCTGAGAGCAATTGGCCAATATTTCAAGTATTTTTATTGTGTATGTTGTATGAGTGCAAACATGTTCACGTACAGAACAAAAATTGGAAGCTATGGCTGAGCAATGGGAAATGTTTTATGTCTAAAAAATGTGTATTTATTTATTTAATAGGACAGCGTACAGTTTCATAATGCCCGAGGGCAAGGATGCTTGTACTAGATTATAGCTATGAAAGAAAGCCATCTGCAGTCCCCCATTTTGTGTTTTTTCTTTTGGATTTTTGGTTTGTTTTTTGTGTTCTCACTGTATTTTATTTAATTGTAGGTTATTTTTGTTTTGTTTTGTAAAAACAACAAAAAATTATAAATATTTAAATTAAATTAATCAAAATTACAAAAAAGTAATGTAAAGGATGAATAAACAAATATTGAATGGCTTGCTTGGATGAAATGTGTTAAGTAAGTAAAATTTCTGAAATAAAAAAATTTGTTAAGTACGTGTAATTTCTGAAGTTGAAAAATGTGTTAAGCAAGTGTAATTTCTGATGTTCAAAAATGTAATGACTCAAATCTATATATTATATATTATATTATATAATATATATGAATATAAAATGTAGTACCAGTATATATATATATATTATATAAAATGCTTCAAAAAAGCAAGTGCAAAAAACGTGTGTTTGTCTGTGTGTGTGTGTGTGCGTGTGTGCGTGTGTGCGCACGCGCGTGCTGGGTTGAGCTAATTTTCATTAAAACATTTGTGGAATTTGGTGGAATTTAATAATAATAGCGTTTGTTGAGCTGTGCACTTTCATATTGTCATTCCTGTCCCAACCTTTCTCAATTGTGATTCTCACAATTTTAAAGTGTCCAGAGAAAGCTGGTGTTGAAATAAAAAAAAAAAATTAAATATGTAATTTGTAAATAAATAAAAAAGTTGGGGCTATGGCGCTGGCACACACTGCCGCAGAGGGAGCTAAATTAGCCTAATGGTTCTCAGTGGAGCTAGTACCAAACATACAGACCTCTGGTGCATAAACGGAGCCTCTCGGCTGAATACATACACAACATCAGCAGCAGGAGTTAGTGTGGACATGTGTTGTTGTCTACTCTCTCCTTTAATGAATGTGGAAAAGTGAAAACAGACATGTGGCAGTGTTTTGATATAATTCTGGGGAAAGGTGCTATTTTTACGGTTCCCAACTTTTTTACAGTCATTTATAATTCTGTATATTTTCCTGTTCTAATGACACTTGTTTCCAAAAGCATCCTCCAGAAGGTGTAAAACATAGACTTGTTTATATCAAAACACGATTAAATTCTACTCTGCAATGTGCTCGCATACCTCAAGGAGTCCTTTTACCCCTGGTTGGGAAACACTGATCGAGTCTTATTGTCCTGTTTTCAAAACCACAGTCTGACTGGTCAACGGATTTTAAAGAAATATTAGCAGAAAAAAGTAGCCGTTATCGTTGGTTAGTTTTTGTGTTTCTTAAATAAAGTGTTTCTTAAATAAATATAAACTGTTTTGTAGGTCCAAATATGAAGAAAAAAAAACTATACTACGATTCTACAGTAAGATTAAGTTGTGTAAGTATATTCTATTATGTACAGATCTTAATTTTGCATAATATAATGTACGTGCTTATGCAGTCTGGATCTAGTCCAATGGAGCTGGAAAGTGTTGCAGTCTTATGGTTTAGAAATACATGTACAGACGTCGTGTTTATACTGCTTTACACTATATATACAGTACCTGACATCAACTTGTTTGTAATTTTATAATCAATTAATTTACCTAGAAATGTGAGGAGCCTGCCTCTGGGTAATGTGTTGGGACTTACTTATGCAAATCCTGGAGAAAACTTTCTGATTGACTGAAATTGATCTGAATAATATTTTTCCACAACACTGCTCTGCTAATGGAAACAGGTTAGCGGGGTGGAGAGGGACAAACAACCAAAGCCAAGAATCCATTTTACCTCCTGAACCCTCGCCACTGGGATGATAGTAAAGTCTCCTCCTAGACCAGCTTTATCTCACTGCTAAATTTTGAATACAAACTCACTCCTCTCCTTCTTTTGCTACACCTTCCACCTTCTAGCTATGTTGTGTTCCTAGTATCAATCAAGAAGTCTATTTTTCCACTTTCCTATTTAGAATAACAACTTTGTAACCTCAGTCAGGGTTGCAGACTTTGATGCCAACCCGCCTGATTCAGTGACAGATGAGGGAAGCAGATCTGCGCCTAATATTTGGAGACTAGTCGTTTGTTGCTATTTCCGTTGCTCCTATGAGACATCAGAGGCTGGGGTGTACAACACTTCTAACAGGAGAAATCTCTCTCATTTTTACACCTCCTTAAACTTATTAGCACTTCTTTTGTTCGTTTCACTGTGCTATCTATCTCTCTGTTGTTTATTAAATACCGGTTAGACATTATAACTGCAGCCCCATAAGCAACAAATGGTGATGTTTTGTGTTCTACCATCTATCACAATGTTTACATGCACAGACAACTCAGATCTTTGCAGCTTTAATTGCTAATAAAAACAGTGATCATACATATAACCACAAACATAAATACTTTTGGAAAACATAGATAAGTGACATCTTATGTACATTAAGCATTCGATTTTCAGACATGCTAGGAACTGCATTAACCGACAAGTTTTTTTGCTCTCCGCAGCACAAATAAACATATTGACGCTCTGCAGTTTTTAACAAAACAACTCGTGCTAGTCTGCGGTGGAGGGATGTGCGTTGTCATTTCTGCTGATCTAGAACGAGTGAGTACAACTCCAAACATATGTCTAATATTTTTGTGGCTCTTTCTTAGCAGCATACATACAACTAAACTCGGACTTAGACCAGATGTATATTTGAATCAAGACCTCAAACTTCCTGGGTTTACATCCTTCTGCAAATCGTTTTAAAGGGGTGCAGGCCACTCCTGGTGGGCATACTTATTTTACTGCAGTTTCTCCCATTCTTCTTTACAGAACCTCTCAAGCTCCATCAGGTTGAATGGTGAGCGTCAGTTCACAGCCATTTTAAAATCTCTCCAGAGATGTTCAATTGGGTTCAAGTCTGGGCTCTGGCTGGGCCACTCAAAGACATTCAAAGAGTTGTCCTGGAGCCACTCCTTTGTTATCCCGGCTGTGTGCTTAGAGTCGTTGTCTTGTTGGAAGATGAACCTTCACCTCAGACTGAAGTCCAGAGCGCTCTGGAGCAGATTTTCATCACGGATGTTTCTGTCCACTGCTGCATTAATCTTTCTGTTGATCCTGACTTGTCTCCCATTTCCTGCCACTAAAAACCCCCCTGACAGCATGATGCTGAATACTGTATACCAGACAAAAGCATGTCTGTCTTCTTTAAATGCCTTATAAAGTCTCTCATGTCCTAGTATTGTCCAAAGTCACAGGACAAATTTTAAGTGGACATATTATGCTAAATTAAATTGATGAACTTTTAAACTTGTTACAGCATTATTGCATGTTTGAGTAATTCTGTACTGTCCTACAACAGAGGACCCAGAAAAAACAGCATCATATGTCTCCTTTAATATATTCTAACAGTGCTTTGAGTTCATTTGGATCATGGTGTGTGCTACCCATTCACGACACCTGCTCCTCTCACAATGAGTGACATGCGAGTTACAGGCAATACCCAAAATCTTGGATATTTGTCAAACAGTGGTAGATTTGCTCTGTGTTCCATGTCAGCAGAGTATTTTCACTTGACACTGTTAAGGAACGACAGAAAAGGCAGAGACAGAGATAGAGAAAATATCCCATCCATCTACAGGATATTAGCTGCAGGCACCAGTTCATCCGCCAATGATGTAACCCTGTGTGCCAGTATGAGCGAGTGCCACAATAAATTACTTCACATTTTATCAGATTATAACTCCATGTGTGGGCTGTGCGATTTTGAGCTTAACTGTTTGTTGCGGTTGCAGGGGGGACATGGCGATTAAGATTCTGCCAAAACTGAAGCTCTTTATTATTTTGTGTGTGTGTGTGTGTGTGTTCGGACCTGTGAATGACTTTAACTGTGATGTCAACATTACAGTACAATTCATGATACCGTTTGATGTCGTTTTTCACAGAGGAAAACATTTGGACGAGGTATTATTTTATAAAAACAGAAAATACACACATGTAATTTTCCCGGTTGTCTGTGTTTTTTTTCTAAAATGTCTTCACGACTCAAAACAGTGGTTAAATATTGGTTCAGATCTGAAGTGGTAAAGACAAAATATTGAAATGATGTAAAAAAGAAAAAAAAACTTCAAGGCTACTCCACAGAAACCAACTTTGATTTCTGCTCACACACACACCTGAGAATGTTTGTATGAAAGGAGTAACACCAGTTTTAGATCCAATCACGCCGAGCTGGCTATAGATCAGAGGAATGTGTGTGCAAGTTAGCATCAGCTGTGCAATCACCGGCTTGAGTGAGTGAGCCATTGAGTGACATTGCCAAAAGGTGGACCTTCAATTTTATCGATGTGTTGCAGAAAAACATGTTGCCAACAACAGTTTAAGCAAGAACAAGATTTGTCAAGGCTGGTTAATTCACTTGAATTTGTGTCCATTAAATACTGTTCATGTTTCTGCTGTTGCCCTGAGTAATGCAAGCTGACAAGCTCAGTCTCAGTAGTGCAACTCAACGTGTAAACAAATTAACAAAGTAACTTGATTGATTTTATTTCCTGTAAAATGCATATGATGAATAAAAATGCTAAGACATGCATACCAACCTCCTCCTACTTCTCTCTTTTATCTCTAAACAGCATGTTTACTGACCTGGCAACTTGTCATGTTGTGTCAAGTCCTCAGTCCTGGGAAAAGTCTGGGAACAGAAAGGTCAGGGGCGCCTACTCATAAAGGGATGTGGACAGCTTTTAGCCCTTGGCTTTGCTTTAATCAAAGCCAAACGCACTCACAGTCAGGAAACACTTCTGATTTACTCAAGCAACGGTGCACAGTGCATGCTCTGAGTAAGACCTGTAGGAATCCAACGGTCAGGGCATTGAGTAAGACACGGTCGCGTTTCCTTCAGAGGTTGCCTGTGTGCGTATGTGTGCGCACGTGCGTGTATGTGTGTCATGTGTGGGGTTTGTGCTCAGGGCAAATCCCTGCTGCTGGCTGATTCTTCCCCCACTCTGAAACGTGGCATGAAGCAACACACCTGTAAGTCATGGTGTTAGGTTCATGTGGCTGAAGAACAAGGACTTCTTCACTTGTCTTCAACAAAAGGGCCCTTGTCTGCCCGTCACTTCATTCAGAATTATTAAATGACAACCTGCTATCATTTTGACAAAAGTAGCATTATGTTCTGCCTGATTATGCAGATTAAAGCTTAAAAAAACTGCTTCAGTGCTACTATGGTAACAAATCATGAGTAGATTGTACGTTCTGAACTCAGCTCTCCATCAGGATGAGAGACGGCCCACACACATCAAAATTGCTGATGAGCTTATTTTTAGTCGAGGGCTGCCCCAGTGTCTGGCTCACATGAGGGACTGACATAAATGTGGAGCGCATTTCCCAGTTAAGACTTGTGTAGCAAGCTTTCCTGCTTTGTAATTAACCAATTAACAAGCACCATGCCCCTCCAACACCATACCTGATTCAGTTTGCAATCTGAAATGCTCGTCTGCAAAGTTTTAATTGTGCCCGAGGCAATAACTTACTGTTTGTAATCACATTCTCTCTCTCCTTATATTGCACCATGGTGCGTCTGGGAGGTGAAAACTTACTGGCGCAAGCTAATTCTGCAAATCTCCATGTTGGAGGTGAGCGCAGCGCACATTACAGTAGTGCTTAGGGTTTTGCTGAACAACACAGTGAGAGTTAATATGTTCCCCAAATTATTTACACATTGCACATTTATAGCCTCGAATGAGATTGGCGGCAGGCAGGGGAGCACTCACTCAACATGCCCCTAATACAGAGAACGTGGGCTCATGTTTCAGCTCATTTTGTCTATTGAATTAGGAGCTGGTGTTACACATGGCAAACCAGGCAGCCTTACAGCATGTGAACCTGAATGCTCTACTTGCATGACAGAGGCACACTGCCAGATGCAATCATTGTTCAGGAGGCAGATGAATACCGAGCTGTCATGTGTCCGTATCATACTGACTATAGGAAAGCTAATTATAGGTGATTAAGGTTTTTTGGCTTCTCCTGATGCCTGTACTCCTAGAACGATTAACAGATGATTGTATAAAAAGCAAAAGACTTTGTTATTATGTACTGTGTCAGTTAAAACGTGATCTAATTGTTCAATGCATGTTTAATCCTTCTTTTTTCTACTGAAAATAATCACTTTGGGCGGCACAGGCTGCGCCCATGGCGTGTAAATATCATGCTATTGGCTATTTGGTTTTAACCAATTACAAGAATCATCATAGTCTAATCGATCAACAAATGATAAATACAAGTATGGGAATTTATCTTTGCGTCGCTTTGATGTGTAATATAATACAGACTTCTAAAGATCAGGGATTTTAACCTCAATACAGGGATCGATAGGCTCCAAGGTTTTTCAATCAACATGTGATATGTGAACATGAACGCAGTCTGATATGTGGAGGCTCGGTCGTGGTGAGTTTGGCCAACTATCAGATTAGGGGCCGGTTTCCTTCATAGAACAATACATGGGCATTGCAATTTGACTGGCAGGGAAGGAAAGCTGCAGAACAAGACTTATGATTCGTCATTAGTTTTGATAGAAATTTTCATAGTATGCTCTGAAAAAGCTTTAATGGCTTCCACGGTCCACTTCTCCAGATGGCCATTTGAAGTAGGAGGTTAAGCATTTCTTCGGTAGATTGTTGAATACGGTCAGTGTGTACGTTGTTATTTATTATTTCTGGCCGAGGTGGAAATTAAAATATAGTATTTGTTTGTTGGTTAGTGTTTCCCGGTGGTTTTGTGTGTTCCTGAAGCATTCGATTCAGAAGGAAATGCAGATTCCATAGACCCACAAATTTGCTTAACTTAGATTTCTCCAGATCACTGCACTGCTAATAAGATGTTAGGTACTTAGTGTCTTATTGTTCTAGAATTTTTGCATTGTATCAATAGTTCTCTGACGAGTATATGGGCTTTCTCGGGTACATTGGCACATTCTTAGGGGAATATAGAAAATTCATGGCTGAACGCATGTTAGTGAGTTAGTCTATGCCTGTGGTTTTACGCAGACTAGCTCGTTTGTTGTGTAGCCGCAGTATACAAGTCTTTTGCAATCTGAAAGACTTCAGTGAGCGATCTCGAGTGAGTGTTATAAGGGGAGTGGAGGGTGGAGTATTTGGAGCAAGGTAGAATTCACTCTTTTTGCTATATTGTTATACCAAAGGAGAGTTGTACAGGTTTGATAATTACCGGTTAGGGTATTGCGGATTAGTGTTTGCATATCAAAGCTTTGGCTAGTGTGGAAAACGTAGATTTGAGAGACTCTACTTCGTAGACCCTTATTGACGCATCAGGATCATTCCGTACACGGATTATCCTAATAGAGGGACCTCTCGCTATACTTTGGGAGCTATTGAGGGTTTCTGTTCGGTAATTCGCCACGTTCTGCTTTGTGGTACTCAGGGAGGGTTAAGTTTAGGATGATATACTCGAATTAATGTTGACTCCATCATTCTTCACTAACTATATATATGCAGGGATTGGATGGTCTGATTCGTCTTTTTCTTGATGAGATTTGATCGTCTTGCGGATGATTAGCAGTTTTTTCACGACGAACAAAATGAGATAATAAAAGCTCTCTGCGGATCATGCCCCTATGGTACAACGACGATTGTGGTCATCCCAGCGAGAGAACTGGTAGGTATGTTTCGAGCTCTTATGTAAATAGACAATTAGATATAATGGATAGTTAGATTAACCAGATAGGATAGTAGAGACTGATGTCGAGAGCGGAAGAAGTATAACGGCTATGTTTTAATTGTCTCATGTGTACAAACAGTGCTCTAGATGAATATTTTAAATACATTGCTTTTTTGTTGGTTTTATCTATTATTTCATTTTATAGAGATGTGAGGTTTCAGTGCTCTTTAGACGATGTTATATCTGCTGGGATTTGCTTGGTTAGTTAAGGTGGTGTGACTTAATTACAGATAAGACATATTTAACTTCATTAATGCGCAATTAGACAGAAGGTACATATGTGTGATTTAGTGTTTAGTGAACTGACTATGATAGTTTTTGGGTTGCGCAACTTTGGAACAAGTTATTTCTAACTGCTTAACTATCTGCTGTTGCTCATTCTATTGAGAATAGTAGAAATGAAATCTAGGGTTTAGTCGTCGTATCTTAAATTGATCAAGGTCCACTGGTTTATGGAGAGCTTAAGTATTTGGGAGTCTGTTGGGGTCGGCATAACTTAATTGTGCTTTAATACACTTGACCAATATTTTGTGTTTTTTTGTTAGATATGTTTTAGATCATCGAATAAATACTCCTGCATGCCATTGGATTGAAAAGATAAGAAGACAATAGGTTGGTTGTCTGGTAAGAGCTTTAGGGAATAATACGGTGTCTCTCTTGACACAGCTGGAATTAAAGTTTGGGATTAATATACTGAACTAACTGATTACAACAAGTAGAGGAGTAACTGTAATCACAACACTATTACTAAAATGTCTCTTTGTTTGAGGGGCATTTTGAACGATAAGTTCTTGGGTCTGTGGTTATTTACTGTCTTGGACTAACAAGCTGTTTGAGAGGTTTTGACAACAATTTTACAGCGAATATTACGAAAAGGTTCACCTTCAAGTGGTCTATTTACTGGCCGTTTGCAGTTTCTGCATTGTTTTATGGAATAGCTCATTCTAGGCGTTAATTTTTTTATATTCTATATTATTGTTAAATAACTTGCTTGCTTTCTGCATTGACAAAACATCTTTAGTATTTTATTTGTGCCTGGGCACGTAGTTGTTTGAACAGTACAAGTTTTAAGACTTAACCTGATGTATATTTTCATGTGGGACACTGTAGGAGTATATATATTTTGTTTGGATAAATACTACATTCCTTCATTTGTTCTGGGACTTTGCAGATCATTCAAGTTCATTTAGATTAGGGCGCGAAAGGAAGCGAACATATTTTCAAGACAAAACAGGAAGCGGAGCGGTTGCAGTTACAACTATTAGCGGCGGTAGATAATGTAACTTTGACGTTCAGATTTATTCAGCATAAATGAATTTATAGGAAAGGCTTACGAGGATTTAATGTCTTCCGTTGTACTTCTTGCTACTGGACAGAAATTTGTCAGAGAGTGTGCGATATGGTCTTTTTTCAATATGGATCATGGCATTAAGTGGGTACTTTTCCAAGGGTGTAGCATTTCATAACGCTAGGTGGGGATGAAGGCAAATCACACCCTCCAATCATTTACATTTGCTAGGGGATTCAAGTTAATGGCATATAAAGAGCTCTAAAATATTCACGACGTAATAAACGGAGATATTTATTTTTGCAGTTAGGGGGGAATTATTTATGAGGGAGACAGAGCAGGGGTGTGGAATGATACCTAGGTGTAGGTGATGGTAGTCATATCAGGGCCTGCTCAAACAGGTGCCAGCTGCGCGCGTTAAAGCGTGGGGATTCGGAAGCGTTATGTGGACAGTACGTAGAGGAAGTGGGGTGGCATTTGTGTACAAAGTGTGGGTAGAGGAGAGATAGAAATTGAGAGGGCGTAGGATGGAGAGTTTGTTATTAATATATAAAGATGGATGAAGCTTATAATTTTTAGGTCTTAATAGAAGGGATCTCCATGTTTGCTCAATGATCAAGCATGACTAGTATGGGCATAAAGTGAAATGATGCACGGCTTAAAGGTATTCTAATCACGCCTTCCTAAAATTTATAAATATAAAAATACATCTAAGTGCATTGTATATTTCTTATTGTCGCTGGAGGGTGCAAATACGTACACATGCATGGAATTTTCATGGGACAATTGAGAAAGTTGAACCGCGGTGTGTGGAACGTTTTTCCATGGAGATGAGATTTATGTTCTATTTTTAAGCCATAGATCTGTTGTTTTATCTCATATGAAAGTCTTATACATAGTATCTAATATTTTCATGGATAACACATGAGGATGATCCGTGCCTTACACACATAGAAGAGTTATATTCTTCTTGGGTATACGGTTTTTCTTAATGTGACAATAAATTTATACCTTAGGGAATGACTAAAATTGAACAATATTTGTTATTTTAATTTATGAGATCTTTGGTACTGATTAGATACTTGACATCGTCTCGGTTATAGGGTTAATGTGCTGTAAGTCTTTAGCAAATGTAAATTAGCATGAACTAGCTAAAGTTCTATATGGTAGTTGTTGTTTTGTTGGAGTGTTCAAATAAATGACTAGAATAGTTTAATTAGAATGGATGTAGTGATGGATAGTGGTATCTTGACTAAAGGGTAGGTTAGTATTGAAGGTAAAGCTTGTACGATGTCCCAAAAGATAAAGGTTAAGAAATCGCAATGGTTCTATATATTTTCACACTATTTCTAAAGTCTCATTATGTTTGGATTTTTTGTTATTTAGAATTGTAAAAATTCCTCATTTCACCGTTTCAGATAATGTCTGGTGCTCGGCTAAGTGTATAATGCTTGGCTTTTTTTTAATATTAAGTGATGTTTCTGTGCTGATGGGTTCATTGTCATCTGGTATATGATCGATGTATTTTCTCAGCAGGTTAGATCTGGAGTGATAGACGAGCTTGAAGACATTAATTAGCTAGAATTAGAGTGCTGATCAGAAATTCAATTACTATCTCAGCAAGACAGGACATTACCGTGAATTTTACCTTTTTTATGATGCGTATTGTGATTCGTTTTTATCTCACATTTCTTTGTGGATTTCCTAGCGGGTTAATTGAACGCCCCATGGACATCACGGGGCAAAAACACGTTCGACATATACCTTTTTGTCTTTAATGGAGGCAGGGTGTGTACGCATCATATCAGCTTCATTGTCTATAATATGTCTGGGTCTATGGAAGGGGCTAGTGGTCAGGAAAGAACAAGCACAAGCAGACAGTTAGGGCTGATTGCATATCATTGTTAATTAGGTAGTGGAGTATTTAATTTTGCGTTCATATTGATAGTATTGGTAGTTTTGCTTTGTTGTGAGTGGTGGGATGCTGGAGAGTTCTTGTTGGAAAGAATACAGTTTCGGATAATAAGATTGAACGTTTTGCGAGCAGGTTCAAGCTAGATCGGTACATTAGGAGGAGATGGATCTGTTAGTGGTGAATTTTAGGGCTTACTTGTTAAGTATAAGTGTAGGTGAGATAGTTTGAGCAGGCCTTAATGGAATCGTGGCTGACGTAAATGAAGAATACGGTTTAAGGTTATGTTTTTGGCCAAGACTTATTGTGAGTAGTTCTTCTTGACGAGCATTTAACTCAGGGGTTGAATCCAATATAACAGGCATACGTTCAGTAAGAAAGCCTTGCTATTTATGGTTTTGTTTTCTTTCTCTGTTTTTCATTTAGAAGAGGCAGAGGTCCAAAGGGATAGATTGATATTATGGATATGGAACAAGATTGTTGTTAGTAGCGAATGAACACATGTCGCTTCTATTACCAGTACTTATTTCCCGGTTTAACATATTGATAGCATAGGGGAGTTGGAGTTGACTTTGTTTAATTTTTTTTAGGATATACTTTAAACATACAACTACTCTATACTTTATGGTCCCATCACCATTCTCGTAAAATATCAATTTATACACATTGTATGATTTGGGTTATATTATCATTGTACACATATGACACTGGTGTTTGTCGGAGTGAAACTGGTGTAAATTTCACTATTGAGTGCTCTTAATTTATTGTGATATCTTATTTAGTCTTTTTCTTTTCAGTTGTTACTTACATATTTCGTTGTGTTGTTTGCACCTTCACTTTTCATTACTATTCAATTACATCTAAAGTCAAAATTATAGTTGGCCGAAAATTTGAGATTTCTTCCACGTATTTGAGGCATTTGTAATTTGACATTTAATTGTATTAAACTTGTTTTCGTGTGTGTGGTGGTCTGGGCCTGGCAATATTTGGTCTATGCCTATTCAAAAGAATGACTTTTATGCGGTTCTGTCGAAATTACGATGTCTCATTATTTGGTCTTTTTTCGTTTATAGGGGGTTATAATATTCTACTCAAAGTTAATAGTATTTATACTTGAAATACATGACATTTTGAACTTCTCGGATTTCATTTTCTTGTTCCTTGACTAAATGTGATCTCTCAAATTTACAGGCTTCTTGGTGGTAGATTTACGTTGAGAGGAACTAAGGATTGTATATGTGATTTTCAAGTTAGCTTCTTACTTTCACTAGTGGTCGGTTTGCTGATTTAATGTTTTTGACGCTTTTTCCCATTTAGTGCGGTTTCATGTAAGGTGTGCTTTCTAAACTTAATTTAGAATCTCATCTTCGAATGTCTCCGGATTGTGCTATTTAATATTGATATTTATAAGTATAGAGAATTGTATTGGTTGTATTGTTTATTTCTATAGTATTGTTTTGTATATGGTTAGGGTACAAGACTATTTCTAGGAACGCCAAGGAGGAAGATTTCTATTAGGTTTGACTATTACCTCTTGTGATATATTATATATAATCAGTATATACAGATATCTTTTTGGCGCATTAAATTAAATATATTTTTTTTGTTCGTTCATGTAAAATATATTTACAGCCAAAAACACTAAGATAGTGTTTTAAGATAGTGTTTTAACTATTTCCCCAAAAAGTTTTATTATAGCAATTAGCTATGAGTGTGCTAATATGATCGAATTGATTGGAAAGACTTGATACCTACCCATGTGTGCCCCTTTGTTCTTTGTTTCTCGCAGATGGGATGAGGACTAGTTCTTTAATCTTGTACACACAACACAACTAAAAGTACGCTGCAGGTCATTCTACGGCTTTTTCTGGGACTTCTAGGCAAGATGCGCATGAGGCTGCACTCTTCTTCACTGTGAGATCATTATTCACTTGCAACAACACGGTACAGTCCGGCTTGATGTATTCTCAGTGTGGTCACTTAGCAAAATAATTTAGCGAAGCCAATAAGGTTATTGCATTTGGTCACGCAACCTGCTTTGATCAGTCGGTTTCTTAGGATGGGTAGGAATGTGTCGTGCGCTGCAGGAGCGGGCCTGCCTAGCTCTCATTTTAACTGCTTCGAGATGGGGGAGGAGGTTGGTACGGCTAGCTCGAGTAGGAAATAAATATAAGCCTAAGTTCCGGTTCTCGGCCTAAACAAAGATACTCTACTACCGATTGTTTGATTTCAGGGTTGACCTACAATGTTGGCTCCATTCTGTTCTCTTGACGTCATCAATTTGGCTGCTGGCTTTCTTATTCGTCTTGTCCCTCTGTTAGGGCTATCTATCGCAATGCTCTGGTTATATGCTAACTTGGCATTGGGATTGAAGGATGGTACGGGACAACCTTATTCCTGGTTGGTCTGGCGTTGCGTTTGTGGCAAGTCCGTGCTCAGGTAAGGGAGGAGGGGAGGCATGCTAGGTGGACCTAGACTCCTGAGTGGTGTGCTCGTTGGCTATATGGTCTAGTGTTGGGAACGCCGCTTGTAACCACGTTCTTGCACTCAGCGCTGGATGCAACCAGGCTGTCAAGCCATCAACAACTCAAGGGTTATTGGTGGCTTTTGGGCATCATTTTTAAATTTATATTGTAGGATATAGGGACATTCGACATCGCTCGAGCGGTGGATACGTTCGACATCGTGTGCATAACTGATAATTGCTCGTCCTGCATCGTGGCTTTCTTCTCTTGTTAGAGTCACTTTATTGTTGGTTGGGTACTCGCGAACACAGCCACATTTGTTTTTCATTCTGTGGATTTCTTGAAGAGGGCAGTGGCCTGACGTACACTCTTCCAAGACAGTCGCTAGATCTTTAGTGGTTTTCTCATAAAGTACAATTAGGATCGGGTCTCCTTCGCGCTTGGATTTCGTTGCCTGAGTACTCGGGGTCAAAAAGCGATTATAGGGGAAAGATTTCGGATATATCTAATATACATACTATTTTTAGGGGACTTACGGGAGAGTGGCATGTCAAAAGACGACAAAGGGGCAAGACATGTTTGCTTAGATTAATTGACGTGGTTGCATCAGCCTTTACGTCGCCAACAAACTTGGGGAGGTTCTCTTGTGTTTCTGGATTAATAGAATTTGTCATAAAGTTGAATTTCGTATAATGCAATGCCGGCCCTGGTTTGGGATCACGATATTAGAAAGCGGATGTGATGTCTAGGCTTGTGTATGCTTTTTCGCAAACTGCTAAACACGCATAGCGATCCATCACAAACTTCGACTCACAGATCAATCAGGAAATTACTTAACTAGCTCTTATCTAAGATATCGAAATTGTACTCTCTTTGCCTTCGGTTAGTGGTGATTTTGCATCAGTGGTACAGCAGGGGTTGTTCGGTTCGCTCAACAATTGGTTAAACTGTGTTGGCTGCAGCGTCGAATTGATTGAGGGCCCTGATTTCGATTATAATATTCCATTTAAGTCTCTGGTTCACTTTTATAAATTTATTTATTATTATGTCCAATTTTCGCCTATCTTATCTGTGGGTCATAGCTTGGTCGATGCAGATCGTTATATTTTACATTTTATGGCATCATTAAAGCGGGAGATTACGATTGATAATGATAAGACAATATAGCGCTGTTTTTATGATCAGATCAGATAGCTTTGGAGTTTGGTATCATTTAGGATTTAGGATTTTCCTTGGTGCAGCACCAGAATAGTGAGTTGGCATAAGTGGGTAAGTTGGTTTTTTGTATATAGTTTTGGTCATAGAACAAACAACATATACTGTTGCAGGGAGCAAAATCACTGATGGCGACATAGCAGTGCTCACAGCTTAGGTTGTTGCATGGAATGATTTTATTCAGAAGTGGCGTTTGGGGAGATTTTTGGTTCTTGAATCTTTTTGCTAACACATGAAGTAAGAGTTATACGAAGACAGTCACAAATTGTTCTCTTAAAGATCATTTGTTGGCGGACGCTTATCTACAGAACTATTCGATGTGTGTTGAATTTTAGTTGGTGTGATGGTGAACGAAGTTTATCGATTCCTATATGATACCTGAATTAACAGATGATAACATTGTAGATATGTAATGACATAGATTTGTTCGTGTAATTCTTTGTTTGAGTGTGCATGCACTTTTAAGAGGTGGCTGTCATTGGACTCGTCTTCTTATCAGCATTGGATGTATTTCCTGAAATTATGTGGGATTGATATTTCCTTCTACATTCACAGGGGACGGCCGCTGGACTGGAACAATAGGGGACATCTTCTTGTCATCAACTCTACGGAAAGTACAGTCAACTGTGTAAGTAGCTAAACAAAGTCACCCTAGTCAAGAACAAAGGATTTAACTTTTTTGCACATTATTAAAGAGGTCTCAAAGTTACCATGCTTGGATTAATTTTGTTTAGTTACCTTACGCATAGATATTGTTCTCTAGGAGATCTACTTGGGCTCTTTGCGGGTGGGCAAAGGCACATTTACCATATAATGTCCATGGGAGGATATGAATGTATACATATCACTGATGTTCAGAAGTATATTAAATAGGGTAGAGGTATGTTCTGTATTTACTATGTCGGTTTATAATTTCCGCGAGAAAGTACACCAGTAGTTTAATTGCGCATTGTCTACTGTGGATTCTCTGATGTCGGGTGTTCGCTCAGTTTTTCGCCTTGATGTCAGGAGCATCTTCTGGCAAGTGCTGATACCTTATAATGTTCGGAGTTATTAATCGGCCAGGAGTAAAATTAAACATTGTTCACACGCTTCTCACAACTAGCATGGGTGCGGAAGTATTTTTACAAAATGGAAACGAAATTTTATAAGGATGTGCACAAGGTGGAGGATCTTTTTATGGGTTAGGCAATAAATTCATGCTATACTTCAATCTAGACAATAGCAGAGACCCAAGAATTTTTAATCGAAGCCATGAGAGAAAAGGGAGTTATGAAGTGCAATAGTTAAATAAAAGAGTGGTCGAGAGACGGAGGATTACTCAGCAGCAGGGCGGTACGCTTACAACTACAAGATTGTCAATTGGTCTCAACGAGCATCCACATACATTTCGTTCATCCAGTTCGGTCAGACAAGTAAGTTTTTTAAAGATCTGCTGGGATGGACGAATTTGAGGTGAGGGATTCGAGGTTTGATACTAACATTATGTGGGCAAGCAATGAAAATGCAAGTCCCAAGACGTAAATAGCATTTTCTTTTATAGCTTTGTCACATAAGGGAAACAATGGGATGAGGAGCAACTGGAGAAAGGATGGCGAGTTGTCAGACACAAACATTAAGCACAGCTAGTGTGGGGAATCATTATCCTGGCCTCCTCTAGCAGGAGTGAGTATAAGGTAATACTTTGGAATGGATTCTTCTGACACCAATTAGGATCCGTAATATAATGTTTTTATGTGGCTAGGTGGAGATTGTTGGGTTATACAGTCGAGAAAATTAATGATGGGTTATAAGTTTATTAGTTCTTGAGGTTCGTTGGGCAACGGAAAAAGAATTAGGCGCACAGAAGAATGTTCTGACGCTATTTGGTGCTTTCCTTTTGTGACTACTTTTATCCAATTACTTTTGACTCTCTGTTCAGGTTTTCCGGTTGTTTCGTGGTGATTACCTCGTATGTGGACTTGTTGCTGCCTTCTTCATGTGTTTTATTCATGTGATTTATGCTGGTCGACACGTAGGGTCTGTGGGAAAGGTATATATATAGAAAGATTCTCCAGACAGGAACGGACGCTCGAAAGATAGATGGCTATGTTATATGCCTTATGTTGAGTAAAGATCTCGATATGAAAAAATTTGATTTGTTTTTTGGTTGAAAAAACCATGAATGTTTGGTGTAACAAGAGATGTTTATAAGACTGAAGGACACCAGAGGTTGGAGAATGTATCTTTTTGATTATTTGTAAGACTTGGATTCTTATGATGTGTTTGTAGACATATGGTGCTCTACGAATATTTGACATGTTTCAGGTAGTGGAACGAATCTATACAAGCTGAAAAGGGACACACTCGCTATACGACAGCATTGCCCACATGACTTGTGCCAGGCTACATAGTTATTCCTGTGTTTATTATGACATTAAGCATGGTCTTTCAAAACTACAGAGCTCCTCAACAAATTATGTGTTGTCGGTCCAGAAAGGGTACTCCGAAGGTTGCTATCCACTGATTTGTCGGACTTGCAGTCTGACGATATTCGTCAACTCTACAATCTTGGAATGATTTTGGACTGTTTACAGCAGATTAGAGAATTGCAGTAGGGTGAAAGAACTAAGAGTTTATGAATCATTAAAACTGGCGAAGACTGCGTGAGCAATTCTAAATTAAAAAATTTGCACAATAATACATATTAACTTAAATAGATTGAATTGTTAATGTTGGTATACTTCCATGTCGTAGCGACCTGTAAGGACTCACAAAATGTTCAATCCAAACCTAAACTATATATCAGGCAGGAACACCACAAAATGTATGGACCTCCCAGCCTTGATCACTGCACAAAATTAAGTGTATTTATCTATTTTGATTTTTATTTGGTGTATAAAGGTAGATATATGTGATATTTAGTTTTAACTCTCATTTGTTGTTTTCTGTGTTGTATAATGATTCACGGATTATTTTGAATTTATAAAGTAGAGGTTAAATATTGTGTGCTGATTAATTTCAGTAGTTTTATTTGATGAGTGGTGGTCATTGGTGGTTCGCAGGGTCTCGAGGGATCACGAGGGATCACGGAAGTTAGACATTCTCTTTGCTTTCTGGTACCCCAATGGGCGGTGTGGCTACATGACAGTCCAGAATGTCAAAGAGTGGTTTAGGGTGAATCGATAGTAGAGATTTTAGCACCAAAGTAGTCCTACAGTAAAGATACGGGAATTGTTTGGTATGCTTGTCGTGTTGGTTCATGAAACATTTAATTCGTTTTCTACCATGGATAAATAGTTGATTTCAGGGTATCATAGAATTGTTCGGGAGATTAGTTCCTAAGTATTACATTTATATGACCGGGTTAGCTTGGAAAGAATGGTATAGAGTGGAATTTGACAACTATAGACTTAGACTTTAAATAAGAGCGAAGATAAGTTTTACCAGTAAGAAACGGTGGAAGAGGTTTAGTGAACCTTTCCAGGGTAAATTGGCTCTAGCTCATTATGGAAGATGAGCAGGGAACGATGTTCAAACGCCACTCATTTCAAAAGGAAGAAAAGTATTCAGTGGCTGTGGAAGACGTTTTAGTATGATTCGTAAGAGCTCCTAGGGGGAGAACGGGATAATTGGAGCGGGAATGCTGTGCCTCCATTAGACGTGTCACTCAACAAAAATAACACGACCGCAGGAGATCCCGCGCCCCCCCCCCTCCCGGGCCAACACCCCGCTGCCTCCTCATCACAGCATAAGTACGGCTCTAATGAGCAGAGAAGCCAGTGGTTTGTAGAGATGAATGGATGTACAAGGCTGCTTCACTGAGGGTAATCTGTGTGAGTTCAGAGGGAGGAGCCTGCTGTCCACTCCTCCAGTACCACAGGGCTCAAACAGGTCCTAATTACATCATTCAGTTAATTATCTACAAACGGGTAGCTATTTAATTTGGGTGAAAGTCTCAGCGGAGAGAGGGGACAACATTGGGGAAAGGTATCCAATCTAAATTCTAAAATAAATGTTATCAGCGGTGGTAAATTACCTGTAAAAACACCAGATTTCTGTATTTCTTGTCTAGAATTGTAGAATATTCAGATGAACATGTTTTAATGTTTATCATGAGCAGGGGTTTTTGAGCCCTGTCGAAGACTCATAAAGAATTCTATAAGAGATCTGTTTCATCTGGCTGAATTAAGCAAGTAACGGTAAGTGCGTGTGTTTCTATCAATTTCATCTTCTTATTCATGGCACTTTTTGATTTTTCAGGTCAAAGTGAAAGCCATGATGACTGTCATTCTTGGTTGTACGCGAGGCAAGCGGACTGCTATCTATTTTGGATGTGCTGCAATTTAAACTCAGAGCCCTGAAGTCCTGCACCATGCGCAACGTCCCTACTTGAGTCTTAATGAGTTCAGGGGGCTGTGGGTTCGACAGCGGAGCGGAGACAAGACACAGCTAGAGGTGGTTGGTGCTGGACAAAAATCGGAAAAATACTTTTTATATAGAATTCTAGAGAAGGGGATAATGTCCAGGCTTGGCGGCTATTCTCAACAATGCTGAGCTGAAACACTATCACTTTAAGGATTTATTTTAAATTACTCGAATATAGTAGGGACGAGTTTAATTATTAAGGTGAATCTGACCATCTATGATTTTCACAATATATAGGAAATTATTGGATGGCAATATATTTTCTTCTGGCGATATGCATTAAAAGAGTTACTTAGACATGTTGTAATTTGGATGTGGTATTAGTTTTTGGTTGTGATTGGTTAATTTTTTTGATAAATAGCAACTTTTTTAATATTATTATTTAACCAGGCAGTTAAATGTTTAAAATCATATAAACAACATAACTCGCTTGTGTTATAATTTGTAAAAGCTCTAATTGGTATAAATGAGACGGGTGGGCTGTCTGCTTCTCATCAAAAACAAATGTTTTTGTTGCAAAGACCATTAGTTTGCTTTAACCGTGACGGCATGCAAAATTCTTCATCGGCTCTCGAGATTAGTGTAGTGTGGAAATTTATACAGTGCAGGATGCATTAGAAAAGTAAGCGATAAGTTTGGCTTCTGGATGTGAACACGTTTTATCAGTATCTTTCAGACAGTAATTACTCATGTAGGTGTCAGCACATTTACCCAAATTTTTCATCAACACCTATCTTGCTCGTAACATAGATATATTTAACTGTTGCTACTTAGTTTGTAGATAGGCAATGATACGTGGTTGTAAACGTGATAGGGTTGGAAAATTCAGAATGACAATCAGACTGAGTGAGGTTGGCCAGAAGCTGAACAATTGCCGTAACTACATCGTCTGTTGATGTTCCTTGTTCTATTCATGAGCACATCTTAGTCTGGAGAGAGAACACTGTATGATGCTTTTATGATTTATAAACGTTAATCAGGCTCTCTCACTCTTCTCCTTCTTGCTGATTGACACCACTGCGACTTGTTGTTTTCTCAAATCATTACAGTAATATTGTCGCTTGTTTTTAACTCTTAGGCAATATTGCCAGGCTATCACCTTTCAAGGTTTCAATTGTAGATGGACTGTAGTGAGTGTGAATTATTCTCCAATTTACAGTGCTTATCTGTGTAAATTTAACATCAGATTGATTTTAGCTCTCTGGAAGGCAATCTGCTTTTTTTATGTGTTTTATAATCTCGCAATTTAATTCATCAGGGAATAGGAGTTAGCAGAACAGGGAATTACACTGTAAATGGTGTGCTAAATGGAGGTCCAGTTGGAGTGGGCTGATGGCCGTGACTAGTCAAATTCTTCCACCAAATAAAAATCTAGACACAAAAAAGTTGTCCCTGGCTCTGATCTCAGCGGCATGCACAGAAGGACAGGTTACACACTGACCGTGCTTGTAGAAGCAGGCAAATTTTGAAGTAATATTTTATAAAGTAGACTTTTGTTGTTCAGTTGGGATAGTTTTCTTAGGACGAATCTCATTGGTTATTAGATAATAGGGGGTGAACTATAGTAATTCATTTTATTGAAAAATAGATGGAGGGGTTTCCAACGAATGGGCGCTTTGAAACATGAACTGATGTTAGACATTTACCAGAAGTAAATATCCATGATTGAAGGTTCTATATTACAGTCCCACACAATTCATACACGATTGTTGTTTGGTTTGGCTGTTACATTTAATTTTACTGATGCACATTATACAGTGGGATATAGCTTGATGCGAGAGAGAGGCTTGAATTCTGTTTTTTTAGTCGTGTTTTTATATTGACGCATTGATTTAATATTTGGTTTGACGGGTATTTGAAAGATATATATAATTAGACGGCTTAAGAATTACTTCAAGTGTATCTTTGATCAATTAATCGAGCGTCTTTTGCCATACTTCTTCACTTCATTTTGACTTTCGACCCATAAAATCACTACCAGGGAGATCCATGCGGTCTTTTGTGCCCACTTTCCCAGCGTGTGCCATGAGGCTGTTGAGCCGCCTCATTAGACCAAATAAGTGACGTGTGGCTGTCATGGCTCAACCAGGTGGGAAGTGCAAACTGGCCTATAAATTGTGCTTGTGGTGGCACCTTGTCTTCACTGGATGTCACGTATACTGTGTTTGTTAAAGCAATGGTGACCACAGAAATATACAGGCTTTACTACACGTGACGTACACGTAATGAGGATTTTTATTTTTAAAGAAACTTAAATGGAAAAATGACTTATTTGGGAACATCTACTCTAAATACCTTATATGACATTCATATTTTGACATCAAAACACAAAATGATCTATTACTTGGATGCCTACAACTAGAGAGGGATTGTGTCGTCACATTTTTATAGAATTTTCAGTTAGCCTAATAATAAACCTACAGAGATTGCCTTGAGTTAGCATTCATTAAAAATATGTTTTGAAACTTTTATGAACTGAACCAGCAGCTTATCGGGTTGTGTTCCACGGCTAATTAAATGCTTAGTTATTTTATTTTGCATTTTGTTTTAGCTAATGCCTCTCTGTGGATTTATTTTACCTTTATTTTACCAGGCAAAACATTAAGTACAAATGCTTATCTACGTTGGCCAGGGTATGGGCTGAGCACTGGGATGTTTTTGTGCACACCTGCAACAAACATGGTGGATTTTGCCAAAAATGTTTTGGTTTTGTCATTTGATCCTGAGCTCTAAAGTAACAATACTCTTTCTTAATGAACATAGTACTTTCCCACTTACCCGTCTGTGTTGAAGTGCATGCTGGCTATGATGTTTGAGCCTGGCACTGATTGATTAGCATGTATTTGTGTCTAATGTTTACATGGCTTACTATGTTCCAACTTATTAGCTTTTGTTAAGAGACCTAGATGAAAAGCCCTTTTTGTAAAGTGAACTGCCGTGTCAAATGACTCATTTTATCAAGCCTACAGCAAAACCGACATTATTGGAAGCATGTTCTGTTATCAAGCCTCTGCAGCCGTTTCTTACTGCACAATGTCATGCTTTCAAATGCAACTGGAATGGTTAATACTAAACAAGATTGTCATTGTATTAAGGGCCCATTAGGTTCACACCGCACTTGCCCATTGCTTTCTAGACAGATTTACAAGATGTGTAGAAAGTAATGAAGAGTAAAGTGCTGTAAAAATGTTGAAAAGCATACCATTTCAATCGACAAAGATATCACTATAAAATTGTACAAAGCTTATTAAGTGGTTCCTAAAAAGTTCTTCGTCCATTCTCGACACACCTCATATAAATATAGACCTCCACATACTTCCCAGTACATGTTGTGGAAGCTCGTGTTTACTGATGAATTCTGAAAGGCCACTAATGAATTGCATCGAGGTTTCTGCTTGACTGCTCTGCAAACGTGGGATCGGCTGATGCTGCTTTTGGACGGTGTGTTTTAGGGGTGAGAGACGCTTCAATGATTTGTTATCCCCTCATTACAGTCATTTGTTCATTTCAAAGTAAATCTCGCTGAGCCAGACCCAGTGGCCACATTCAAATGTAGCAAAAGGCTAAAATAAATCAAATTCAGGCTGATTGCAATGTCAAGCATTGCCAAGAAACATAATGCTAACTAAATAGAACCAAACCGTATTCATTTGAGAAGTTACATGTGTGAAATTCTGACTGGAAAACAACAGGACTACATTTTTAATCCATCCCGAAAAACAACTATCAACGAGAAGGCCCAAACAACTTATTTTTTCTTATTAAATGCATTCAAACCACCCTATACTAGCGGTATTTGGGACATCCCTAGATCTGTTTGAATTCAGTACTGTATTGGACGCTTTTACTGCACTTTTTCAAAACCGGTATTTTCTCAAAAACTTTAGATACAGAGTTCCAATCAGTCACACTGTTATGCAAGCATAAATAATCTTGTTGTATAATAACTGTCACAAGGCTGTGCTCCGTCTATTGGTTTTTCATAGATTACAGACTTTTGGGTCCTCTGTACAACAATTAATGTAAATAATGTATCGGATGTGTTTTAGAAGTACAGCATAACACTGATCCATCTCTTTTATTGAAAATGTACTGATCCACGTGCTCTGGGTCTGTTGCACATGAAATTTATATAATAGAAGCCTCCATCAAGTGCGCCTTCTCACTTCAGGTCTCTTATATGGGAGGAAATGCATCACGTCTGATTAGCAGGGGGCAGCGTATCCTTCACCTCTCCATTGGAATAGTATTCTCAACACTTTGCTGATTCAAGTAGACGCTCATGTGAGATGGATGACCACTAGTTCCATTAGCTTTCTGGACCAGCTCATGGCAGGAGTTGACCCCAGTCCAATAGTGCTGTAATGACTATCATTCAAAGAGCTACTAAACACTGCTATAGCGTTGGGCCAAAATCACCGGGAGTTTTTATTTATTTTTGATTGATGGGCAACTAATTCCGTTCATCTTCTGAAGATAGTTACCACAATCATGTCGCTAACAGTTGTGCAAAATAGTACTTAAAATGAATCTTATGTGAAGAAAAAAACACCTTGCTGGAAGGTAGAAAAAGTTTCAAAGTCATCTGAAAATAAAAAAATAATTCAGGCACTGGTCTGAGAATATAGACTTTATAGTGCTCTGAGCTGAAAAGGTATAAAGTCTAGCTTCTCAGACCACCAGCTCTTTCAGATTGAATGATGACTTTCGGAAGTCAAAATGCCTTGGCTTGTCCAAATGACCTTTGACACAGGATTACACTTTACAAAGCTTATTTTACATAATGATATATTACTTTCAGTTATACAAAGGCAAAACAATGCTGTAAATAGAAAAACTACAACGAAAAGCCAATATTTAACAAGATAGTTCATTTAAATTGTCTTGCAGCCATAATGTTTGTTCATTCTTTTGCATGCAGGCACACAAACATCTGCTGAAAGGTACATAGCGCACACTTTGCCTCCACAGGCAGCATAGCAAATTATGTTTATGCCAACAGCGAAAGACTGATGACACTTAGTAAATATAGATTGTTCAGACGGTGGCAATAGGAATGTTATGGTATGCGTATGCTTCTCTAGGGAAACAAGGAAAGGAGCCTGAATAATGTCTTTAAAATGTTCACTCATGAGCTTCAGTTCAGAGCTAAAGTATGCCCTCTTGCAATAAGGACTTAATCAACACGGTTTACAAAAAAAATTATTGTGTTTCAAAGCCAAAACTGGGTATTCAGGAAGTATTGCACCAAAACTTCATACGAAGATATTCTAAGAAAATACAGAATTTTTGAGTCAAAGAACAGAGTAAGTTTCCACCCCTGGGGCTTTTAGGGTTGATCTCCAAAATGGTCTGTCCTTATTACTCTAATGAGTGTCAGTCTTGATGGATTAGTCTGTGTGTTCAGCAGCTGAATCCGAGAGTGAGGGACAGACTGCACACACACGCCACTGACGGCACGGTTTGGTTTTTATAGGCAAAGCCATTAGGCACGTTAATCAGGATAAAATGTCTCTCTCATCTATTTTCGGTGGCTGACCGCAAAAATGACTCATTAAACATTGTATTTGAGAGAAATTCATCTCCATCTTGGACCAAGGATTTTCTTAAATTCATCCTAAACAATCGTTGTAGATGTAGTTTCAGATTAAACACAGAGGGAAAAAAAACACACCAAATGAACTGATAGTGTTAGTGATATTGACAGTTGTAGATTTGGGTACGGAGTAACATTTAGTAA
>BJKM01001387.1:0-46217 GCA_015082035.1 Chaenogobius annularis | reverse complement strand
TGGCTCAGACCCACCTCTGCGACTGAAATATTTGGCCTTCAGCCCCAAACTGTCCAATCATGGAGTGGACAAAAGAGCTTATCAGTGACAAGGAGTCCAGGGTTAAAAGCGTAAACCTGCACGTTTGGACAAAGTAAACCTTATATTTTGGTGATTTTAATTTGAATTGGTTCTATAAACATGAATATTAAGTAAAAAAAAAAGGCTAAAATGAATTACATTTTTGTTGTAATATAATGGTTGAAAAGGTTTCAAAGGCAGTCAAATCAATGAATTAAAAAGTATTTTTTAATTGCATGCAAACCTTCACTTAAATGAAATTTAAAAGTACAGTATGCATAGTTCAATATTTTATGTTCAAGGTGTACTGTGTCACTTTTCTGGCGCCACCTGCTTGCCTCCATGCAGGTTATCTCTTTGCTTGGACTGTTGGTATTAAAACTTGGAAACAGTCCGGGTGCCCCGGGCCAAATTACAGGTCAGAAGTCTCATTTTGCGTACGTGTGGCGAAAACACAAGCTTTACCAATATTATTCTATGTGCTGAGAATTATTTACCATCATGCTAACTTTACCCTCTGCCGTGTCCAAATTGGTCTGAATCTGTTGTTGATTTTAACAGCGGTGTGAACAGCGCCTTTGTTCTCAGTTCGTGGGGCCGTGTGAGGCTTTAAGAGCGGACATCCCCAGAGTCGAGAGGTCAGCAGCTCCCTGTAAACTGTGTGTTGTCCTGGTTTACCACAGGCTGTGTTGAACCAGCTGGAGGACAGGAATTATAGTCTACACTCCAATAGGAGAAACAAAACGCCACCACTTGTTCTTGGCAGTTAGCCACGAGAAAAGTTAGTCTTTCACGACAAAGCTTTTGAAGTTGAGAATAAAACACTTTTGAGTGACTATTGTGGAAAAGAGAGAGAGAGGTTGGACTTGATAAATGAGACAAACGGAATGAAAAATGGACCAGCAGTGATCCATCAGCAGGTTCAAAGAGCAGTTTCCACTTAATCGACAAACAATGGCAACCTTTGACTTTTGCCATGGCTGAGTGACTGGTTTAACACACCTCTGCTATGGGAGAAAACATACATTAGTCTGCCCAGAGGATTTGTTGCGTGTCTTTTGACTAGTATTAGAAATTATTATGATTATTAAAAGCTGATATTTTGTTAACGATATATATTTTCAACACAAAATAACAATGGTTAGAATAATATTACAATTACCATTCTAAAACTATGCAGAAAACGTCCAGTTAGATATGATTTTTTCAGTCTTAGCAAAGGATAAAGCAATCAATATTATCTATAATATTACTCATCCGATTTAGTAAACGTCAGTATAACTTATGTATGACAGTTTAAAAACATAAACACAGGCATTCCTCAGGGGTGTGTATTATCACCCATTTTATTCTCCATCTAAACCAATGACATCTCTTGTAACGAGGCCAACTCAGTCTTGTTCAAATGTGACGTGGCTCTTGTGGCTAAAATCAAGGATGGCAACTGTCCACTGACCATCTGCAAGTCAAGGCGCTCATAATGTGATGGAGGACAGCTTCTTGGAGATTAATGTCTGCAAAGCCAAGGAGCTGTCTACCGATGCTGTCTATACAAGAAGGCACAGTACTTCTACTGAGGAACTGTCTACAGAGCCATCATCGAGTCAGTCATCTTCTACCACATTGTCTCCTGGTTCACATTCTCAGCTGTAAAAGATAACAATAAATTCTCCAGAGTCGTCATGCAAGCAAAGAAAATAACAGAAAAAAAAAACCCCAGGCCATTCCGACACAACTACAGAACGGAAGGCTAAAACATCACCGCTGACCCCGCCCACCCATTGCACCAAGCTTTTGAGCGTCTTCCATCAGGACGACAGTACAAAGTTCAAAAAACATCTATAAGAACTAATTTGTCCCACTGCGATTGCACTCTTAAATAAGACGTAATCACAAGTAGCTCATTTATTAATTAACTTTGTATTAGAGGTTGTTGACAGAGTGAATGTATGTAGGTATAAATAGACATAAATATGTGTAGATAGGAGAACCTCATTGTTGTTTAGTCTTTCAATTATCGTTAAATTATTTTAGACATGTTGTTGTCTTCATGTATCAAATGTGAAACGATTTGTGGGCAAGTTTGTCACGGAAATGTTGAAGAAAAGATGGAAGTAAAGTGAAAACAAAAGACCCTACGAAAAGAACCTGGCTACTAAATGAAGGGAAAATGGACAAGGAATCCGATCTTTATGCCTGCAGACGAACTCATCTCTGAAATACAGTGTGTCAGAGTTAACCATGCGTGTTGCGTGACCTGTCCATCTCTCTCCGCATTCGCCTCGGGCCACAGAGGAGTCCGGGCCGATCCTCTTTCTGAGTTTCCACTGTGCTGTCCCGTTTTGCTGTGTTTTTATTCAGCTCAGAGATACTGCTGTAGCTTATACAAACTTTTCCTGGAGAAGGGAGGAGAGAGAAGGAGGAAAGAGGAGAAGGGAGGGGTATAAAAAGGGGAGGATGGCTGAGTGATACCATCTGGATCCTTCAAATGTAATAGAGAGACTAGGTGGGCCTGTCAAACCAGTGCTATTTACTGTTTTATGATGAGTTTTACTGTAATCTCATACTTTTGATCCAAGGGTTTTTGACTGGCATTAAATATTATGTGCATTTGTTAGTCAAGCTTTACTTAACGTTAGCACTGTGACTTGATTATAGCCAAAGCCGTTCCAAGTGTTAAAAGAGGTTGAAGCAGGACGATACTTAAACAAATTGTGTCTCATCTTTTTTCTGAAGTAAGTTATTCAGTGTCAGAAAAAAACTCAACCGCAATACAGTATAGAATATATGCATTATGTTAATCTAGCCTTAAAGTTGACATATTATGCATTATTTGTATCGTTATTAGCCTTTAAAAGATAAAAAATAAAATATTTATTACAAACAAAATTACATTTGGATCTCTGCCTATTTCCAACACTTCAAACTATGTCATTCCCAATTGCAGCCAGTAGATGGCGCCACCACTAAACAGTTTAAGCAACACATTTCACACACGGCTTGTTTACTTCCTGGTCTCAGCACGCAGTTTACTGATTGTGATAAGACGACCGAAAGCCACAGAACGAGTCTGGAGACGATTTATGGAGTTAAAAAACAGCAGAGAAGATTCTCAGAGCCACGTCAGAGCTATGTCAGTTGTCGAGGAAACGTCAGTAATCGAGGAAACGTCAGTTGTCAAGGAAACGTCAGTAATCGAGGACAGGTCAGTTGTCAAGGAAACGTCAGTAATCGAGGAAACGTCAGTTGTCGAGGAAACGTCAGTAATGGAGGAAAACGTCAGTTGTCGAGGAAACGTCAGTTATCAAGAAAACGTCAGTTATCGAGGAAACGTCAGTTATCAAGGAAACGTCAGTTATCGAGGAAACGTCAGTTATCAATGAAGCGTCAGTTAGGAAACGTCGTTATCAAGGAAACGTCGTCAGTTATCAAGGAAACGTCAGTTATCAAGGAAACGTCAGTTCGAGGAAACGTCAGTTATCAAGAAACGGTCAAGGAAAGTTATCAAGGAAACGTCGGTTATCAAGGAAACGTCGTTTATCAATGGAAACGTCAGTTATCAAGGAAACGTCAATGAAACGTCAGTTATCAATGAAACGTGGTTATCAAGGAAACGTCGTTTATCAAGGAAACGTCAGTTATCAAGGAAACGTCAGTTATCAATGAAACGTCGGTTATCAGGAAATCAAGGAAACGTCAGTTATCAAGGAAACGTCAGTTATCAATGAAACGTCGGTTATCTGATGAAACGTCAGTTATCAAGGAAACGTCAGTTTATCAATGAAACGAAACGTTATCAATGAAAACGTTTATCGGTTATCAAGGAAACGTCAGTTATCGAGGAAACGTCAGTTATCATCAAGGAAACGTCAGTTATCAAGGAACGTCAGTTATCGAGGGAAAACGTCAGTTATCAATGAAACGTCAGTTATCAATGAAACGTCGGTTATCAAGGAAACGTCGGTTATCAAGAAAACGTCAGTTATCAAGGGAAACGTCAGTTATACGTCATGAAAGTCGGTATCAAGGAAACGTCAGTTATCAAGGAAACGTCAGTTATCATGAAACGTCATTATCAAACGTTATCAAGAAAGTTATCAAGAAACGTCGGTTATCAAGTTATCAAATGTTATCAAACGTTATCAAGGAAACATATCAAGAAAACGTCGTATCAGGAAACGTCGGTTTCGAGGAAACGTCGGTATCGAGGAAACGTCGTATCAAGGAAAACGTCGGTTATCAATGAAACGTCAGTTATCAAGAAAGAGTCAGTTATCAATGAAACGTCAGTTATCAATGAAACGTTCGGTTATCAGGAAAGTCAGTTATCAAGGAAATCTCAAGGAAACGTCAGTTATCAAGTATATCAAGGAGAACGTCAGTATCAAGGAAACGTCGTATATCAGGAAACGTTATCAGGTATCAAGAGAAAAATCAATGAAAACGTCGTATCGGAAACGTTATCGAAGTTATCAATACGTCGTCGAAACGTCAGTCGAGTATCGAAAACAGTTCTCGAGAAGATTCTGAGTGCTTTTGACGGAGTGGAGAGGATTTTCTAACCAGGATTCCTCAAACCGGTGTGATTGAAGCTACTCTGGGTGAGTTTTTGATGAGGGAACAATGTTAGAACAGGGTTAAAAGCTAAAAAAAAGTCAAGTTTGCATCATATGTGTCCTTTAAGTTTGAAGAATAGAGAGCGTACAATTCAAAATCAAAGTCCACCATCAATAATCTTTTATAATCCTGTGTTGAGTTTTGAAAAAGCATCAAAAAAGGTTAATTTGGTCCAAGATTTTTATGAAATACGACTTCTTTTAAACAGACAAGATTAAGTAAACATTGCCCTGGTCTGTTTAAAACAAAAATATTTGATCGGTTTTAGACACAATTGATGCATTAAAAGGACATTGACTGCCATTTTGTCTAGGGATGGTCCGATATACCACATTTACCAATATTTAGTTTGAATTCCATTGCAAGGCCCACAAGGTCCCAAATTCACTTTTCAATTTAGTAAAAATAAAAACGAAATGCATTTATCTGGGACATAAAATAATTTGTGCCATGATTGTTTAAATATACAGCCATATTTTAGCGTGTTTTGCTCTTCTAGTTCCATTTTTACTCAATCTGATGCACTGGGAGGACAAACTGGGAATTAAATATCTGCAAATATCGGCCGATGCCAACACCGATATATCGCCCATCCTTAATGTCGTCCCCTTAGACCTGTACGTTTCTACAAGACGTTTTAGTCAAAATTGAGGTGTTCTTGTTCCTGACTCGTTTCCGAACACTTTATCAAGATTTTGTAGGTTTGGTTCAGGTTTCTTAGGTGTTCTATGAGTGGTCAGAACTTTAAACCTAAATATAACGCAGACAGAACTATATAATTCCAAGGGGATGGCGTTATAAAATGTGTTTACCTGCAATATTAGGCTAATGCCCTTGCCTCCAGAAGCAAAACAAAAAAACAAGGTCTGCTGAAGAGGCTGCACCCACATTTTCTACAAAATAAGAGACGTTTTGCTCCATTTATCGATTGCGAACCTTGAAGTATTGAGCTGTAAAAACTCCTAACTTGCCTATCTTTTCCCACTGATGGTTGCATTTTCATATATATAACATTAACCTGTGTATACTCACTTCTTTTAGTATCACAGCTACAGGCTGAATCAGGTCAAGTTTAATAGAGAAACTCCTCCTAAAACATTGTGTCTCAAGGATTCCAGAAACGTGCCAAAACAATGACATAAATACTTTTAAGGAGTGGCCATTGTGAAGTGAGGATGTTTACAAGTTGCACGGCTTCTCTCTTCTCAAGGTCAAGTACTTTTACGGTCATTTCGTCAAGTGTTTCCAGTTCTCTGCAAATTGCTCTCATCGTATCTTACTGCATACGTCGTCTTTTAATGAAAATGGGGGAAATTCATGACCCATTTTTGTTGGCATGAAAACAAACTCGGTTCACTCTTTCTGCACCACAGCCCGGTCAGTGCTGCAAAGAGTTATACCGACAGACTTGTCACACTGGCTCGGTTCTTTTCTGTGTATAATGTTAAACAGCCAATAACATCTCCATGGAGACGAGAAGGTGGCGGACTCTCCAATGTTACACAGTGCATGAATTAGATCGTGACATTGGATGAGTCAGTGGTGGCAACAAGACACGGTTGACATTTTCTTTAGATTATTATCATTATCATTATCATTATCATTATCATTATCATTATCATTATCATTATTATTATTATTATTATTATTATCATTATCATTATTATTATTATTATTATTATATTATTATTATTATTATTATGTATTATTATGTATTAGTATTATGATTATTATTATTATGTATTATTATTATATTATTATTATTATTATTATTATTGCACAATTTTCAAAATAAATAATAAAAAACAATGTAAAATTTTTGTACATATATTGGTCTATACATGTTTTTTTTAATTTAATCTTAAACATGAAATGGATCTATTATACACTCTGCATTGTTCTTTCATTTTGATATTATTTTATTCAGCCCTTATTTTCCATGCATTACAGTTTATATTTCACTATTATTGCTAATTGTTTTATGTTGCACGCATCGCCACGTCCATCCGGCTTGTAAACTTCTGTCTCCAAACAATTATTCTGCTAATATTTCAAAGCCCAACACAAGATTTATCATTTGGTTTGCATTGAATTATTTGTATGGCACACTTTGAGCTCGATTGTGAATGGCTGTCTCCTGCGCAAGCTTCAGTTTTTTCCGGGTGATTTATGTGGAAAACCGTTCTTTATCGACCTTACTTGTGTCTCCTTCCATGCTCACACGTGGTTATCATCTCCACAGGTGTTTTAGTTTTGCGGCACGTGTTTACAATTTGCTCAGTCGGTGTCACTTACTGGAGACTGGAAGCGATTTTCTGTAACAAAATCAGGCTTACTTTACAGGCCTTTACGGTGGAAAACGCATTAAGTCCAAGCACATCAGAGAAGCAGCCGTGAAGATTTAAAGCCGAGGATGACAATAAACGACTTGATTTTTGAGAAGACTCGCAAAAAAATAAAAAAAATAAATTAAATTTAAAAAAAACATGGCTCGGTCCGAACAAAACGTGGAAACTTTAACGTGAGTCTAAGAGGAAGTAGAAGTATTTACAGCCGGCGACAGAACTGGGACAGTGTCAGTCCAGTCGATTTGAAAGGGAAAAAAGTGTAGATTGTTGGCGAGCACAGAGAAAATAGATGATGGCGAGCACAGTGTTGGCGAGCACAGAAAATAGATTGTTGGCGAGCACAGAAAATAGATTGTTGGCGAGCACGAGCACAGAAATAGATTGTTGGCGAGCACAGAAAATAGATTGTTGAGCACAGAAAATAGATTTGTTTGGCGAGCACAGAAAAGCAGCAAAGAAGCTCCAATGCACATTTTTTCTTACTATTTATTTTTTAAACATAAAAGGAACTGACCTATACAAAGAAAGAGAGAGAAAAAGGGGGAAATCTACATATATATATTTAAAAAAATAATTAAAAAATAATTAAAATATGATAGGAATACTAAGAAGAATAATAAGAATAAGAATACAAATAAGAATAAATGTATTAATTATAAAAAAAAATTAGCCGAGCTGGGCAGGACCATAGAGAACTCAGGATAAGTAAAGAAAAAGTCCTTTTGTCCATTGTTTATTTAAAACATTTACTCGAGAAACTTGAAAAGGATTTTACTAAAAGCAGTTTTCTGACACAACACTTTAATTACCACTGGATTTATATTTATATTTTAGGTTTTGAGTAACGTTTTGGTGAATCCTCCCACTGTGAGTCACAAAAAGTCACAAAATAAAATCAGCATTTCTACTTTTCCATTCCAATTTCATGTTGATTGTGAAAAAAATGAAATGAAATGTTACATCCAAACACTTTGAACTCTTACTTTAGTCATGACTTTGATCAGTATCTCAAACAGGGATGTCAAACTTATTGGGTTAATCGATAATTGTGACGATTCAGGTCACAATAAGAACTAAAGAATAATAATTGTGAGAATCGTAGGCAGCAGCAATGAGTCATTTCAATTTGATTAACACTTTAAAAAAAGTCTAATTACATGTTTTTTAATCTGGCTGTTTATGACAATATCATTTCTTTCTCTTTCAGAACCTTTGATTTCATAAATTCAAACTTGTGAACGAAGGAAAATAACACATTTCATTGTTTTGCCTGGTCATTTGGTCTCAACAATCGTGGCTAAAATCGCGATGTTTCTTTTGAAATCAATCACAAGACTCAGGTTTGATACGGTGACATCCTTAAGCTTAAAGAACATCATTTCAAAGTTGCAGTACTCTTACGTTTTACACTCGTTTTACACTCAGGTAGTCGAGGGAGACTTTATGGCGGTCGCAGTCAGGCGTAATATCCTCACTTTTCGGACAAAGCTGAAGATGACACACACTTGACTTTCAAAGGCTGTGAAAGTTCACGCACACACTAAACCCAGGTGGATTTGTGCTTTTTCCGTTGAGGGTGACACTTTCTACATTCTGAGACGCAGTCAAGGCGATGGAAAACTTCACATTGTCCCTGTGTTTTCATTCATTCATTCATTTTCTTCAACTTATTCCTGTTATAAAATTCATCTAATTCATCTAATTGTCATCGTGATCATATTATTGCGTTGTTTTTTTAAAAAATCAATATTTAAGTAACATTTCAAACACGTCCGGATGTAATTTGTGAGAAGACCCAAATAAAAATGACCCCATTTTTTCGATGGTCAATGAAAATAAACAAAATCCATTCATTAAAGTGACGTATGACAGGTTTTTACAATGTTCTAATTTGGACTTTATTTTATTTTTTACCTGTTGTAGGTATAAATTATAGTTTTACACCAATCGAGCAGGTGTTTGTGGAGAAAATGTTAAAAAATCAGTAGAAAATGACAGGAAGTGACATCACACCAGGGACACTCGTCAAAGTTTATGTATAATTTACACAAAAGAAACAACTTTTTGGACTTTCTAACCATAATTCAACAAAATAAAGTCGCTCTCATGTATTTTCATTTGTCAAATAAAACAAAGAAGTGACATTAGATGAGTTTCTTCCTAGTGTGAAGTCATCAATTACAAAACAGGAAATGATAAACCTAAAACGTGCTATTCTGTGATCAAATGTGTATACGTTTTTGAAAAATTTCGAAATTTATTTATCTTAACTGCATTTTAGTTCGAGTAGTTCATAAAAGTTTAATCTCAATGTGTTGATAACTTAGGATGGGCCGATACAGAGCATTTGTTTTGCTGCTGTTGCCGATATTTGCCGATACTGATATTTAGATTCGGAAATTCATAGCAAGGAAGTAAGGTTTACAAATGAACGTTTCACTTATAAATAAATAGGAAAAACATCTTTATCTGTTCGCTGCGTGACCGTAAACAAGCTAGGGTTGTCAAAAGTATCGAGACTCAGACACGAGTCCATTCTAAAACCAGTATCGAAACCAGACGCTCATTTGAACAAGCGTCGACGCTAAAAAAACACAAAACATGACATAAACTTTCAAAATGTTACGTTTTCTGACCAGTTTGATAAAGATCCCGCGCTTTATCAGAGCCACTAGTACAAGACCACATGGTAACATAAAGAAACAACTATTATTTAGTCTTAAACATTACAATATATGCTTTAAAATAGAGTGTTTTCTTGTTATCGTTGTGGAACCAAATCTGTATCAAGTATCGAGTCCATTCGTTAGCATCAACACTTAAACATACAGCCATATTCTTTAGCCTAATTGCGATTCTACTTCCATTTTTTAATCAATAGTCTGTAAAAAAGAAAAAGAAAAAAAAGAACATATCAATATTTGTATACTTCTTGTCTCGCTGAGCAGCTCCTTCCTTCCTCGAACGCCGCTGACAGGACCACATCTGGCCCGCGCGCCCGACACCTGCCATTAAGCTTCCATATCGACGTCCGCGGTCGCAGATGTGACGCGTCGTGACGAGGGAAAGGAACCGACGAGGGAAAGGAACCGTAAACACCGCCTCCGCCGTCTGACTTTTGCACAGTTAAAGACAACGATGTCGCCGCCGTGTTTCGGACCACCGAGTGTGACGTTTGGCAGTGTGACGTTGAAATGATCTGTTGTGCGGGTCTTTTAATACGTGTTTTATGATTCGTTTCTAGTTGGAAGTAATTGTAAGTAAAGCGAATGGTGAAATACGGAAAGAACACGCACATTTCAAACGAAAATAGATTCATAAATCAACTGGAAACAAGAAATAATTAAAGGAAAAGAGGAAATAAAAGTATATATAAAAGACACAGCAAACATAAACACATAAATGCAAAATTCTAAAATAACAGAAGCAGAGAAGAGTTAAATTATTATTGTTTGATCCCACAGTCGAATTTATGATGTTTCATTGTGAAGATTTGAAACATCTAAGACAATAACCAATGGCAACCTTTTATTGCAAACTTAACACTTTGCTCTTTACCATGAGTTCTATCTTTGTTTTTTATTTAGTCCTGGTTTAGTCCCGGTTTTCTATTAGGGATGTTTTATAATAGTGATTATTCAGGTCACAATATAATCATAAGAACAAAACTATGTACTTGGGCCTCAAAACTCCTGCCGTGGACACAATAAATGAATATCTTTGGAATATCATTTTGGCAGCAGGAAGAAAAAAGCCATCACAAGGAAACGGGTGACACAAACGCCCCCGACAACTGACATTATAACAGACATTAGACATAAAAAATGACTTTCAGACTTGACCTGAAAATGGTAAAAAGAAAAGTAAAGAGATGTTTGTGTCGTAACTGTATTTATGTTTAATCATATTGTGCCATTATTATTATTTTTCTTTGCTCTCAGGTCCTGTCCCCTGTTATTATCTTTTATGTATTATTAAAAACTTAAAAAGATAAAATATTAAATAAAAGAGTGAGCATAAAAAAAATAAAATAAATAATAATAATAATAATAATAATAATAATAATAATAATAACCTTCAAGCCAAATTAATTAATTTTGTTCAATATACAGCCAAAAAAAATAATCGAAATGACTGTTTTATTTGTCCGTTTGTGTCACATTTATCTTTCAATTTTGTAAAGCTGGGCACAAATTTGAGGAACTGTAACTGTAACTGTAAGAAAATGTTGAGATTTCGATATTGTTTGGTCACATTCTCGATAAGCGTGAAAAATCTTTAAATTGTGATGTTTTTTCTCACAGTAAAATTCGATATCGTGACCCAGATGATCATTTAAATCGTGTTTCTTTCACAGTCGTTCCTTCTGCAGCACCTGAATCACAGTTTGAGTCCAGTTCTCTCCGTGTTTACGCTGTAGCTACATCATATTTTGGAATATCTGAGAGGGGAAAACGTGTCAGTCGCAGGAGACTCGAACCCGCGGCGGCAGAGGTAAGAAACTGAGACGTCAGGTTTGAAATACTGTCGTGAAAAATGACCTTGGGGAACAGGAATGAGGGAAAGTTTTACAGCGTTCACTACTGAACCGTACACAGCCCTCAGAGCAGATGTGGCCCGAGCTGAACAAGTCGTGTTTCCAGTGGAGATTTACTACTGCACCGCCACATGGAGTCAAGTAACACAAAATACTGCGTTCGCTCGCCTTCATGTACACGGTTAACACTGACGCGTCTATTCTGCTGTTTTAAGACGGAATAACACGACATTTCACTCAAACGCCGTGAACACAATTATATTTCGGATTTCACGAAACGTTTGGCCCGTTTGTCCCCAGTTTGACCATTTTTTGCAAACTTTATAACTGTACTTCCTGGACACGGACATGAGCAGCAGATGTGACATGGGTAGAGGGTAACTCCACCGCTGTTACCTAGCAACCAGACTGTAAACAAGAGCGAAAATCCATACAATAATACCATATAACACCTTTATTTCGTCGAATGATGGTTCAAACTGTCAGAAAACGTTGTCAGTTAAGTGTAAACCGTCTCTGTGTTTTCAACGGCACGTCGCACATTGATGACATCACAGAGGGGATTCTGTTTTACAACTCAGCTCTGCTTCCTGTCATTTTTCAAACTCTTATTTTTCTTGACAAACTGCAACTTAACAGAGGTAAAACTATGATAAATATCCACCACAGGTTCTGCACCAACAAACGAAGTCATAATTAGAAACATAGAAGAATCTGTCTGGTGGTCTTTAAACGTTAGATTTGTCATTATACTTGAAGTCCTGAGCCACAGCGACAGATCACGATTTAGATTTGTGTACGATTCACGAACGCTTTGAATTTTTCTATTGCCTTTAAGATGATAAATGAAGGACAATGGCTGTCCAAATCGGAGGAGCGGGTGGGCAAAAGAGTCTTATCAGTTTCTGTCAACATATCGAGCAGGACCAAAGAACGAATGAATACACACATACCGATCGATACAGCAACGAATCAGAACTAGACACATCAGAACGTGCTATCAAAACTGAACCTAGTGTCTGAAAAAAAAGGGCGTTTTCGATTATCCTTGTAGTCAAACTAAGGTCTTGAGCAAGGGCGAAACCCAAACACAGGGAGAACATGCAAACCCCACAAACGAAAAGACCTCGTCCGGTTGAGGAATCAAACCAAGGACACAAGAACCATCGTTAAAGGACTTCCTCTCTACAGTCCTCGTCATGACTCTGTTTGCGGACCGTTATCCCTTCGCTCTGGAGGTGAGGTTGTCGATCATGTGGCTGTCAATCTGTGCCAAAAGTCTCACAACAACCGAGATGAACCGTCTCTCACTCATTCACACACCGGTGAAGACAGACACGAAAGGCAAAGGCGCGACGACAAAAAAAAAGAAACCGACTCTACATCGCGTCCAAGCCTGACATACAATACATGACGTGAACCGCGTACTTTGTGTTCCTTTGAATATTGTCAAAAATCGACAGTAAAATCAGCACGTCTCGAGTTTCCTTGTCTGATTTTGGGCTGAGTCAACCTTGGCGCGCAGAGCAGATGAGAAGCAGCGGGCCGGCTCGCTGTAACGTTGCGGTCTACAGAGATTTTTCCCCTTTTGGCAGCAGAGCGTCCGCTTACACACAGCTACAGCCGGGTTTTGTCCAAACGACGACGAGCCGTTGTTTTTCCTGCGCCGTCGAGCTTTACTGGACTGAGGAGAACGCGCGGGTTCAAGCTCGTATTTCGGGGTTCTTGACGAAACCACAACAGAGCACAGCGATGACGGATGATCGCTGTTGTTGCTGGTGCATTTTACAGTCTGTCTAGGACTAAAATGAAGGTTTTGCAGTTTTGGTTGAAGTTAAAGTTACAGTTTATCAAGGTATTTTTGAAGGAATAAAATTAAAGGCAAGATAGATACGTTCTAGAAGAGTACTGTTGTGTTAAAATGGAATAAAAAGTAAAGACTACCCGATTGTTTTGATGTGACGCCGATTTCCGCTTGTGCTGTATTTAAATAGACAAAAGCTAGCTTGCCCCGACATGCTGTTGTAATTGGCGTCAGAAATGCTCATTTACAGGTCAAAAACAGCACAGAAGAGCGCTGGATTTCTCGCTTTGACGTCACGAATCTAGGAAAGTTGAAACTGAGTGTTTTTGTGAGGCTCGGGGAAGGAGCAGAGGAGATGAGCGAGTGAAAAGTGTTAGTGAAACAAGCCCGAATGAAGCTAAATACAGCTCCAAGTATGTTTTACGGTGATAGAATGTTAAAATATGGTTAAAAGCTCAAAGAAAGTCAACATTTTCCCTGTAATATGCATCTTTTTTACTCTACATATATATAGTGGAAGCAGAAGTGACTTCATTTACTGTTGTGATGACTGGAACGTGCCAGAGCGCCGTTGAGCACGCAGAAAATTAATCAACATTCATTCACCAGAACTAGAGTCACCAACGTTCACTTATTCACACGTGGAAGAGCGAAGAGAAACTCACAACGACATCACCTAACGTCTTCTTCCGTTTACTGCCATGTTTCGCCTGATTCCTGTAAAAACGTTCATGTCCGGTCCAAGTGCGGTAAAAGCGGACACGTCTTTTTCATTCTCCGTGCAAATCCCCCGTAAACCCAGCTGGCGCAAACGGCCCGACTAAAGAGGCGTTCGGTGCGCTGGAGCAGGTATTAGCCTGTCTTTCCGCCCGTTTGGGTCAAAGGCGTGGTTGAAAGGCAGCGGAGAGTGAAAGTCTGGGCCGAGCTCGGGCGCCGACTGTTGACGACGCGGTTCAAGTCGAGACAAAAGTGCAAAGAAAGCAGTTTTGTTTCTCGAGGCTTTCAAGCAGAGGGGCGTTTGAAGTGTTTATCTTAGCCATTCAGTCGCTTTTCTGTGGGTTAAAACGGGCGGTGTTGAAAGGCTTGTCATTAAAAATAACTTATCTAAGTGTAAGAAGTGTCATTTCAAAGCAGGGCGGCTACAAAATCCACAAAAATAAGACAAAAAGAAGCAATAGTTAAATGTTATTAGCTGCTGCTGAATGAGTGCTAAAGAGATGAGCATATTTATTAGCATGTTTTACGTCACTTTAAACGTCAACAGCTTGTATTTTATTCATTATTGGGTATATTAACTTGAAACACAACTGAAAAAAGTTTAAAAATCCCTTCTTATACGATGTGAAAGTATAAGAAGAAAGAAATACGCAACTCGCGGCTGTCAAAATTAGCAAGAGACTTTCCAGAACAAAGGAAGCCAAAAATGTCTATAAAGAAGTTTAAAAAGTGAGTTTAAATAATTGAGATGGACTAAAGCTGTAAACATGGCCACACACTTTGACCAAAGACATTACCTCGAGTTATCAAGCCATTAAAAAAACAGTTACTGAATAAATGCAAGTTGCAAAAATGATGTAACAGTGAAAAATGAGTAAATAAAGCAGCATGTGGCAGCACCAGATGTGGCAGATGTTCAGCAGGCGTTTGTGTGGAGACAATACAGAGGTGCGCAACCAAACTAATGATGATTACCGTACATCTGACGCAGCTGTGGACCACCTGTGCCAGTAAACAAATAAACAGGGGAGCAAAATGAACCGCAACACCGGCGCGCAAAAGGCTCACCGCCCTCGGATCGGATCAAGAAGAGTCCGTCGCACTCAGATGTTTCACCGCCCTCAGGTCGGATCAAGAAAGAGTCCGTCACACTCAGATGTTTCATCGCCCTCAGGTCGGATCAAGAAGAGTCCGTCGCACTCAGATGTTTCACCGCCCTCAGGTCGGATCAAGAAGGGTCCGTCACACTCAGATGTTTCACCGCCCTCAGGTCGGATCAAAGAAGAGTCCGTCACACTCAGATGTTTCACCGCCCTCAGGTCGGATCAAGAAGAGTCCGTCGCACTCAGATGTTTCACCGCCCTCAGGTCGGATCAAGAAGAGTCCGTCACACTCAGATGTTTCACCGCCCTCAGGTCGGATCAAGAAGGGTCCGTCGCACTCAGATGTTTCACCGCCCTCAGGTCGGATCAAGAAGAGTCCGTCACACTCAGATGTTTCATCGCCCTCAGGTCGGATCAAGAAGAGTCCGTCGCACTCAGATGTTTCACCGCCCTCAGGTCGGATCAAGAAGAGTCCGTCGCACTCAGATGTTTCACCGCCCTCAGGTCGGATCAAGAAGAGTCCGTCGCACTCAGATGGTTTCACCGCCCTCAGGTCGGATAAGAAGAGGTCCGTCACACTCAGATGTTTCATCGCCTCAGGTCGGATCAAGAAGAGTCCGTCGCACTCAGATGTTTCACCGCCCTCAGGTCGGATCAAGAAGGGTCCGTCACACTCAGATGTTTCACCGCCCTCAGGTCTCAGGGGTCGGATCAAGAAGAGTCTGTCGCACTCAGATGTTTCACCGCCCTCAGGTCGGATCACGAAAAGTCTGTCGCACCTGTAGAACGACTCAGATGTTTCACCCCTTTATTTTAATCTTTTACTCATTGTTTTAGTTGCAGCACCAAAACAAATCCCAGTTTGTAAGGTTTGTTCACTTACAAAGGCAATAAAGGCTTTCTCCGACTCTGATTTAGTGATTCTATAGTGACCAGTCTTACTTCTACAGAGTCAAAGTGATAAATCTGTGTTAAATCTGTGTCAAATCCTCCTTCAGCCTTTGCACATTGGTGAAGTGCAGAGGCGCCGGTGTTTGGGCCGCGACACCACAAACAAGACCTGGCTGTTCAAACACGGGTTTAACTCGACTGTAACGCTCACGTTTCAGAGTGTGAGACTGAGACAACAGGCCGGTGTTTGCAGAGTGCGCCGTTGGGTTAAAGCAGCGACCCATCATCCATTAACCACACGGGAGAGGGACAGGGTTCAGGGCCGGGGCAAAACGCAAGAGCTGAACCGTCTGACCTCCAGTAACCCACGGAGACGTACTACTGTTGTTTCAGATCCAGATTTGTTTATTATTGTACAGGAGAAAGTAGCCAAGGCTTTCCCTCTTCACAAGGATAAGTTGGACTCCAAGAAGTTGTGATAAATGGAGTTTCTGGAATTAAAAACTGTTTAGGAAAGTTGGAAAAACAAAAAACACAAATTAAAAGAAAGAAATAAAACAACAAGAGTTAAACAACAATAACATTTACGGGAAAATACTGGAGGCCTGTAATCCTAAAAAAAATACACGGAAAAATAAATGATTCTGCATATTTTGTTGTAATACGGACCTCAATAGTGCACTTTGCGGGTCCAGAAGTACATTTCCCATTCATTTTTCACATAGGCTGAACAAAGAAAACACAAAAACAAGAAGAAAAAAAATCTACACTTTGATTAAAAAAACGATTTCTGAAACTTTATACACTGCCAAGTCAGAAAACAACAGCGTTATTGACATTAGTTACCATTTCCTATGAGAAAATGAATGGGGATTTTACTCACAGAACCCCAGTGGACTTCCACGTAGGCTATTGGGCTCGATATTAGTCTATGACACATTTAATCACAAACGACTGGATTAAGGAACAATTTGACCATTTCTGATTTCTGAAAAACTCCAGAATATATAACAGAAGTGCAATTTAAAGACTGAAAACCTCAATATAAAGCCTCATTTTGCGTGCAGCGTAACACAACTATAGTGTAATTAGCCCATATGTAACAGTGTGAAGACGTTTCAAAGTTTAACACTTTAATCTTGAGTAATGGGGATTTTTGTGAAAGAACGAGGAAATGCCGTTCTCCATAAACCTGTCCGCACAGTTTTGTCTGCTCTGTTATTAGAAACAAGTCCGCGCAGACGCATGTGCCACAGACAGACAGAAAGATATGTCAATACCTGTCGTCTTTTATGAAAAACAGAATGCTGCACGTTATAGCACTGTTGTATCTGCAGCGACATCGGCCATAACTGGACTCTTCTTTCAGTTTAAACATTACACGCAAAGTAAAACATGAACAAAAATACTGTTAGCTTTGGCGCTGTTATTGTGAAAATACATTACATTTTATATTGTTATTCTTTTGCTAAATTGCTCTAATGCTAGTTCTTGTAAAGTTTTAGTTTATTAAAGCAAGAACCAACACTTTCAAAGCTGCACAGCCATTTCTTTTAATGAATAGGAACACAAAATTCAAACAGAAAATGTATGGACATTTTAAATTTTTTGTATTTTTTGTATTTTTTGTATTTTTTTGTTTTTTTTTTTTGTATTTATTGTTATTATAATTTTTTGTATTATTCCTTTTTTTCCCTTTACATTGGTCAGGTTTTTTATATACGTTGTTGCTGTATGTTTAAGAAAATACATAGAAAAAAAAGGGGTAAATAAATTGTTTGGATGCTAAAAATATGTATTTAAATTATGCATTATGTTAAAATCAAGTCTGAATATTTAATTCTCTACCATATTATCATATTTGCTCAGTAGAAAAAAAAATAATACAAAAAATGCAGCTGCTGTACCAGAAAATACTGAATATTTGCTGTGTTTTTACAAATTTTTGCTGTAAAATTGCGACAAAGCCGGTTTTTAATTTACGGCATTTTTACAGTATTTTACAGACTTTTTTTATGGTGTGGGAAATGTTCTGTCATAAACACCTTCCTGAACAACACTTCCTTGTGCATGAGTCAGTAGACTTCACATTTCGGCTCAAACTCACAGACTCCCTCTTGTTCCAGTCCATTATAAATCCCATGTTTTCATCCATAAACACTCACCTGCTTCAAAGTCAGGAAGTCTGTCTCCACCACAAATAAAAACACAACATTTGGCATCCTAAACAACCCTCTGATGATATTTAAACTGGAACGATGACGAGGAGCTGCACACAAGGCTCACTGTTCTGAAGGAGCAACTGTTTCCATGGTTTCAGCTCGAAATGTTTGAGGAAGAAACCCACGGCAGGAACTTTTCACTCACCAAAGGAAATACTGACAGCGTTAACATGAGAACATGGACAAAACTGTTAATGTTACATCAAAAGAGGAATTCTGGTTTGGCTTTCTGCTGGACAAGCTATACACGCACCATAAAGCACCATAAAAGCACCATAAAAGTACCATAAAAGTATCACAATATCTCAATATTAAGTGGTGGTAAGTTACTTTTGCAATAGGAGCAGCTGAGCCTGAGAAAGTGTCCGCCATTTTGTGCCAACAGTATCTCAGACCAATCAGTCACCACAACAACAACAACAACAACAACAACAACAACAACAACAACAACAACAGCAAATGCACTGGAGCTGGGATTGTACCTCTGACCATAGCGCCTATAAAAAGTACATCTTTTGAGGTTAAGTTTAACATACACTTCATTGTTTCCGCGGGTTCACTTGTCCTCTGCATTTGACCCATCTTTCAGTGCCTCTGGGTCAAATTGTCAGGAGTCACAGCATTGCAGCAAATACTGAGACTACACATACTGAGACTACACATACTGAGACAACACATACTGAGACTACAAATACTGAGACTGCTACAAATACTGAGACTGCATACTGAGACTACTGAGACTACACATACTGAGACTACAGAGACGACAAATACTGAGACTACAAATACTGAGACTATTGAGACTACACATTCTGAGACTACAAATACTGAGTCTTCACATACTGAGACTATGCATGTTGAGACGACAAATACTGAGATTGCAAATACTGAATCTACACATACTGAGACAACACATACTGAGACAACAAATACTGAGACTACACATACTGAATCTACACATACTGAGACTACACATACTGAGACAACACATACTGAGACAACAAATACTGAGACTACACATACTGAGACTACACATACTGAGACTACACATACTGAGACTACACAGTATGTGTAGACGACACTCAGATCTATGTTTCACTGACGGCAGGTGAATATGGACCAGTGGATTCACTCTGTCACTGCATCCAACAGATCAGTGTGTGGATGCAAAACCACTTTCTCCAGCTGAACTCAGACAAGACTGAAATCATGGTCTTTGGCCCACAGAAACAAAGAGAAAGTGTTAACAGTCACCTCCAGAGTCTCGCTCTAAAACCTACACATCAAGTTAGAAATCTGGGGGTAATAATGGACTCAGATTTGAATTTTAACAGCCACGTCAGATCAATCACATCAACAGCCTTTTACCAGCTAAAAAACATTACCAAAATCAAAAGTATAGTGTCTAAACCAGACCTGGAGAGACTTATCCATGCATTTATCTCTAGTAACTGGTAACGGCCTGCTCACTGGCCTCTCCAAACGAGCTGTAAAACAGCTACAGTACATCCAGAACGCTGCTGCTCGGGTCCTGACCAGAACCAGGAAGTATGATCACATTAGTCCTGTGCTCAGGTCTCTGCACTGCCCCCTGTGGCTCAGAGAATAGACTTCAAAGCAGCTCTGCTTGTATACAAGTCTCTCCATGGCCTAGCACCAAAGTACATCTCGGACATGTTAGTGCCATATGAACCATCTCGGACTCTGAGGACCTCAGGGACCGGCCTCCTGCTGGTGCCCAGAGTCAGGACTAAACATGGGGAATCTGCGTTTTAGTTTTATGCAGCTAAAATCTGGAACAGTCTTCCTGAGGATGTGAGACAGGTTCTACTCTGGCAATGTTCAAATCTAAACTAAAAACTGTTTTGTTTGGCTGTGCATATGACTGAAATGCTTTTCTTTGCACTCTTCTCTTTTATGTCTTAAACTATTTGACGGATAGAACAATTACATTTGAACATGTAAAAACTCCCGCTCGATAGCCCATTATGAAGGTGCCTGAGGAGAGGGTTAGAACACACGCTGGTTAGATTGTCAGTCGGCACTAAGGCCACCACAAAGTCCAGGGAGAGCCTGGCGCACCAACCCACTGATCAAGAGCCAGTTTGAACACTAAAATCTTTGGTAGAGTTCTGTCTGGGACAATTAGTTTAGCAAAAGCTGAATCTAGGGAGGGGCTGATGAGACCGGGTCCGTCGTTAAAGAGGCGTTGACGAGATAGTCGGTGTAAAAGATACATACGCTCTGTACAGACGTGTGCAGAGGCAGACAGCGCTAAAGAATCAATCTAAAAGCGATGTGCCCCTCCCGGAGACATCTGTTACGCTGGCAATGTCAAATAAATATTTCTGTCATGTCTTTGTCATTTTGATGAATTTTTTTTCCCTGTTGTGTGAAGCATTTTGAATTGCCTTGTGTATAAATTGTGCTCGACAAATACACTTGCCTTGCCTTGGCATAGGCAAGCAATGCTGAGACAACACATACTGAGACTACAAATACTGAGACTACGCACGCCGAGACTACACATACTGAGACTACACATACTGAGACTACACATACTGAGACAACACATACTGAGACAACACATACTGAGACTACACATACTGAGACTACACATACTGAGCCAACAAAAACTGAGACAACACATACTGAGACAACAAAAACTGTGACTATGCATACTGTGACTATGCATACTGAGACTACGCATACTGAGACTACGCATACTGAGACTACACATACTGAGACTACAAATACTGAGACTACGCACGCTGAGACTACACATACTGAGACTACACATACTGAGACAACAAAAACTGTGACTATGCATACTGTGACTATGCATACTGAGACTACGCATACTGAGCATACTGAGACTACACATACTGAGACTACACATACTGAGACTACGCACGCATACTGAGACTACGCATACTGAGACTACACAACTGAGACACACATACATGAGACTACACATACTGAGACTACACATACTGAGACTACACATACTGAGACAACAAAAACTGAGACTACACATACTGAGACTACACATACTGAGACTACACATACTGAGACAACAAAAACTGAGACTACACATATTGAGACAACACATACTGAGACAAAAACTGAGACATACTGAGACTACACATACTGAGACTACACATACTGACTACACATACTGAGACAACAAAAACTGAGACTACACATACTGAGACTACATACTACACATACTGAGACAACAAAAACTGAGACTACATCATACCTGAGACTACACATACTGTAGACTACACATACTGGAACAACAAAAACTGAGAATACACTCGAGACTACAATGTCTGCGACACACATACGTGAGAACTACACCATACTGAGACTACGCACGCTGAGACTACGCATAACTGAGACCTACACATACTGAGACTACACATACTGAGACTACACTATAACTGAGACAACTGCACAAGCTTACTGAGCACTGAACAGCATATTGAGACAACACAATACTGAGACAACAAAAAACTGAGACTACATCATACTGAGAACTACACATACTGAGACTACCATACTGAGACAACACATACTGAGGACAAAAAAAACTTGAGACTATCGCATACTGAGAACTACACATATCTTGAACTACACAACTGAGACAAAAAAACTGAGACTCGCATACTGAGACTAACACATACTGAGACTACACATACTGAGCCTAACACATACTGAGACTACGCATAACTGAGCTACACATACTGAGACCTACACATACTTGAGACTACACATACTGAGACTAACATAATGCCGACAACAAAAACTGAGACTACACATATTGAGACAACACATACTGAAGACAACAAAAATGAGACTTACACATACTTGAAGACTAACACATACTGAGACTACACATACTGAAACTAACATACTGAGAAACAACACATACTCGAGACAACAAAGAACTGGCGACTACACATACTGAGACTACACATACTGAGACCACAGCATACTGAGACTAACACATACTGAGACAACACATACAGAGCAACAAAAAACTGAGACTACACATACTGAGAACCCATACTGAGACTACACTACTGAGAACACACATACTGAGACTACACATACTGAGACACACATACTGAGACTACACATACTGAGACTACACTATACTGAGACTACAACATACTGAGCTACGCATACTGAGACAACACATACTGAGACATACAAAAACTGAGACTACACATACTGAGACTACACATACTGAGACATACTGACTGACTACACATACTGAGACTACGCACGCTGAGACTACGCATACTGAGACTACACATACTGAGACTACACATACTGAGACTACGCATACTGAGACAACAAAAACTGAGACTACGCATACTGAGACTACTCTCGCTACCATTTGTTATAGCTAACTATTACTGCCATCGCAACCATCAACAACTATAATATGACTATACTACTACAACTACTACCTCTACTGCAAGTACTACACCTACTACTACTACTACTTCTTCTTGCGCTACTTCCACTACAACAACTGCATTACTTTTACTACTTCATGGCATATACTTCTGCTTCTCTGCCTCGCAAGTGAAAATCTGGACACAGATCTGACGCGCCGAGGCTTTTAACGTCGCTCATTATTACTGCCGCGGTGAAAGATTGAGAGCCATTATCAGAAAATGACTAGCAACAAATGTGTTTCATCACAAAAAAGCCTGACAACAAACGCATCGAAACGACCACAACAGTCGGGAGGACCACATCAAAGAAACAGTCATTCGAGAAAGGGAACTAAGATGGAAAATAAAGGCTTATGTGGTTGGATGACTTCAACTAAAGAACTGTAAAACGAGCTGTCCGTTTACTAGACTCCAACTGTGATAAGAGAATCAAGAAGCAGCCACATAGATTAAACTAGACACGCTTTGGCCCTTGGTTACAGTTTGGTTACTCAGTAATACTTAAGGCTTTACTTCTACATAAGTCACAAACACAAAGGTCTACATAATCCGTAACTCGGACCTCGGAGTGATGCTTTAAACGTTCGCCAAACGCAGGTGCCGTGTTGGATGTTCTCACTGAGGTTCTGAAAAGGCCTTTGAGTTCCTAAGACAGATACAGCCGGCATCCGACAGGGAACGCACCACCGACGGAGAGGCAAGCCATTCATTTCAATGTGGAAGAGCTGCTCTGTCGCAGCGCGGTTCGACGGCTACAAGGGCGAACGCCGACATTAGGAGTTAAACTGTGCCGAATGCCGACACGTGGAGAAGACTTGGAGAACACTTAGAAAGGATCTCCATGAGCATTTTGGGACCATTTCTTTTCTGAACTTCCATTAAGACTCGCTCGTCTAGTCAAAAGTCCTTGTCGGGCGTGGAAACCTTTTTGAATGTTCCATCACGTGCAAATGAACGAACGAATTGGAATAAAGTCGATATCCCCCGTTCACTCGTGTGCGATGAAACGTTCGAATATATACGTAACTCCGGGTAACGTGAGCTAGAGACAGAGAACATTGTGTCTGTGAAATGCTCCTGACATCTGCTGCCCATGTCCAACCAGGAGGTAAAATAATAAACTTCACCCAGGAATGTTAGTCATATCTTAAATATAATCACTGTACTATGTTTAAGTGAACTGTATGCGTTCAAAATGGTAGCATACGGTGTGTCCATTTTTCTTTCTTCATTTTAGTGCAGTCTGTGTCGCGACTGCAGCTACAACTCCTGATGGGAACGTGGAAAAACGTCCAAAACTGAAACATGAAATAACTTACATAACATAGTAAAAATCGTTTGTTTTGAGGGGGGTTTCTTTTGTTTTATGTTTTAAGTATTTTTTGTCATGTGATTGTTATTTTATAATTTTGTTTGTTGCATGTTATTGTCCTCAGTAAATGAAATGAATGAAATGAATGAAATGAATGAAATGAATGAAATGAATGAAATGAATGATAAAATAAATAAATAAAATAAATAAAATAAATAAAATAAATAAAATAAATAAAATAAATAAAATAAATAAAATAAATAAAATAAATAAAATAATATTAAATAATATTAAATAATATTAAATAATATTAAATAATATTAAATAAAAAGTAAAATAAAATAAGTAAAATAAGTAAAATAAGTAAAATAAGTAAAATAAATCAAATACATAAAATAAAATAAATAAAATAAATAAAATAAATAAAATAAATAAAATAATAAAATAAATAAATAAAATAAATTAAATAAATTAAATAAATTAAATAAATTAAATATAAATTAAATAAATTAAATAATATTAAATAAAATTAATATAAATAAGATAAATTAAAATATAAATAAAAAAATAAAAATAAAGTAAAATAAATAAAGATAAATAAATAATATAAAATAAATAAAATAGTAATAAAATAATATAAATACAAATTAAATAAATTAATAAATCTAAATAAATTAAATAAATAAAGTAAAATAAAAAATAAAATTAAAAAAATAAATAAAATAAATAAAATAAAATAAAATAAAATAAAATAAATAAATAATAAATAAATAAATAAATAAAATAAATAAATAAATAAATAAAATAAATAAAATAAATGACCTCAACAATTTCATTAAGATTGAAATTTGTATTGGAGTCATAATCAAATGTTCTTTAAAACTTTTCCTTTAAGTACCGTAACCACTTACAAATGTATCTTTTGCAAACATTAGTTGCATATTATTTGTGTTGCTTTATTCAGCATCAGAAGTTTTGAAGTTTTAATGCCTGTTTTATTGTGCTTCTTGTGAGATTTTGAAACACAAAACTTATAACTATAGAATTTTTAACACCATCAGAGCGATTTCTTTCTCACACTGGTTCGATCTTGGGCGTGGTGATACTAAAATTTGCACACAATTGACAGACAAAAATAAGATGCCACTTGAAGCCACAAGGAAACAAACAAAAGTTTCAAGTGTACAAGTATGCTTCCACGCTAATCACTTCACCTGTCTTTGCTCTTGTTAAGATTCCTGCACCTTTGAAGACATGTACGTCTCACTTAACCTTCCCTGCTTGGTCCCAAGTCTCAAAATAGTATCTTGTTTAGTTTTGGGAACAGGATTTTGGATGATTCCTGATTCGTCCCCTTCTCGACCGGGACCGTCACAGATGGTTTCAGTTGCAGTCGATTATTTAGTCAGATGCGGCCGCTGGGAAGTTTGGGAGTTCCCGCGCAGCTTGGTATAAAACGTTAATGTCAGCAGATATTCAACAATAATGCAATTTGACCCGGTTCTGTGGTCCGGGGGGCGGGTGGGGGCGGGTGGTGGCGGGGGGGGAGACGTTTGTACTTCTGCATTGTTGTTTCCTCTAAAAATGGATCCCCGTTGCATTCGTCCACGCGTTTTCCATTCGGGTTTGATCACTACCAGAGACAATCAATCAGTGCCTCTTTCCACGGGGCAGCGCTTTAGTGGAAACATAATATTTTGAGCGATTTTTGAAATAAGACTGGGGCTGTTGACTCTCGCAGGGATGAGCAAGACATAAAATATTAAAACGAGATCTTTTAATGGCCAATGATATGCTTGGATCTTTTTTAATCGAGCCAATCTTTCTGTGGTTTGGAGCGCAATTCAGGCGGAAGAAATGTGACTCTTTCAAAATGTCCTAATATGTTCAAAGACATGAATATCGGCAGCAATTTATCTTCTTTGCTTTTAGTAAGACAAAATAAAAGTGGGACAAAAATTGGGATTGATCAATACGGCATTTCTGCACGTTCTCCCGTCAATGCAATGACTTTATTCTAGTTTAACTCCAGCTAAATAATGTCTGATCCTCCTCCGAGCTGCATCTCTCTTTCACTGTGGGTCTCCTCGAGGTTGCAATGTTTTATTTTGATTCTTTTTTTTTGACCGAGAAAGAGCGTCAAAGGACAGGGGGCGCTCTTGGACGGTTCTGCATTTGCTTATTTCCTGCGAATGTTGGTAAACCTGCTCGTTTTCACGTCAAACACTGTCCTGGAGTAAGAGAACGGTTTAACTTTACGAGTGCCTGTCTGGACGTAACATCAGATTGATAATTCGAAGTTGATGTAGTTGAAAGGAAAAACACATTAAATGATGCACAACATGTTGTTTTTTCAAAGGACAGACAAAAAAATGAGACAAACTGAATCATAAGTAGTGCAAACATTTTTTAAATCATGTCATATTGTCCACATAAAGCTTTTGTTACTTGATTCACTCACAGTGAGAAGAAAAACAACACTTTGACTCAAGTAAGAGACTTTTACGTCAATAAAAATAACAAAAGTAGGAGCAGACTCAGAAAGTTACTCCAAGAAGTGCAACGTTACTGAAGTAAATGTGACCGAGTACCACCCACGTCTGGTTAAATCCCCTGCACTTGCTGCTCGGTTAATAAGATACATGAGACAGAGATCATTTACGTTGCACATTTTATGAACACAAACCGTTTCCAAAGCGCTGCATGAAACACAAAGCAACAAAAATCAAAAGGTGTAACGTGCTCGAGTTGATCTTTTAATCCCGAAAACCAAATCAAAGCGAACAATAAAAACGGCAACAAAAATAGCAAAGCGTTGGAACATATCCGGATATTCTCCCACCAACATCTTCATCTTGAGGGCCATTTATGCTGATTACAGAACATAAAAAGAGACTGCAACCTTGAGAGTTGGTCGAACTTTATAAAGGAACATTGTCTTCTGCATTTGACCCGCTCTTCAACGCCACTGGGACACACTTTTCAGGAGTTTGACGAAGCGCAAATTCAATCAACTTAAACAAATAAAGCCTCTTAAATGCTCGAATAAAGCACATGGATTGGCAGCAAATCCACGAAAGACAAACACAGCATCAAAGAACGGACTAAAGTCATAAATTTGCCGTTTTTTTGGTTTTTTTTTTGCAACAATATTTTCCTACTCGCTCTTAAAGTACAATAATACCACGGCGGCCCACTGCCCTGGTCAGTCACACAGGCTGAAACAACACAGTGGTCATTAGGAGGCCATTATCTGCCCCCTCTTTATGGAGCGCTGGAGTCAGACTGTGAACTTTGACCTCCGTAAAACCCAGACGTGTTGGTTTAAGGCCAGAGACAGGAGCGTTCTCGGCTGGTGGGCTCGGGTCTAAATGTGGACCGAGGGAAGGAACGAGGGGCTTTAGCTATTTTTAAATACTTCATTTGCTGCAGAGAAACGTTGGGAAACACTTTCGTACAATTACACCTTAATTAGCCTGAATAAAGCATGAACAAATCATTTTAATAAGTAGTTACTAAACCTGACTCATTCTTAATAAACTCTCTCTCAAAACATGATTAATTAAGTCTTTGTTCATGCTTTATTAAGGCTAATGAATGTGTAATTATAATAAAGTGGTGCCAAACGCTGCAGTAGAACAAAAAAGGTGATTTTTTTTGTTGTTGTTTGTGTCATAATGATAACGAGTTTGCTTAAAGTAACAGTATGTCACTTTCTGGAGGTGACGCGATGGAAATAGAACGTTTAAACCACACTTCTGAACATTCGTCATGGCGATAGATACTGGTTTGATGTCACAATGTGGAATATGAAAGCCACCGGGAAAACATCCAGTGCAATTAAAACAAAACGAAATGAAAACAATGTATTTATTTATTTATTTGCTAAAACGCTGGGGTTTCCAACTTGAAAATGAGACAAAAGGTGTAGCTCTGTGTTACTGTTCTGGTGGAGGGTCATGTTACAGGTCAGATCTGTGGAAAGGCGAGCTCACTGAGAATGTATGTTATTCAAGGCGAAAAAAAAATCCTGTTTATTAGGTTTATTTTATTTTGTAAAACCTTATTTTACATTATTTTTTTACCTTATTATTACATTTTATTTATATCATTATACAATTTAATTTTATTATTATTACCTTTTATTTAATTTAATTTTCTTTTATATTATTCATTGTTTTATGTTGCACTATATTGCCGAAGCGCCTTCTTAGTTCGTGATTTATTTTTTTCACTGACAATGACAATTACAGCAATTACATAACAACCAGGCGACGGGCCCTCCATCAGAAAAGTTACACAGTGCACCTTTAATCAAACCATTAAAATATTTCAAACGACTGGCCCATTTTCTCTGACTTTTGTACCCGTTGTCGTCAATGGACTGAACGTTGTTATGTTCATCTTTTTTGCCGATAAAAGTTGAAATATAAAGAGACCAATTAATAAAATACAGTGGTTTGGGAAGGAATTAAAAATGATGTTTAAAAGTCCATCCAGTTACAGGAAGTTAGCATAAGTTTTATATATATATATGTATATGCGTGGGCCTGTTTGACGCGCTAATGCCTGCGCTAACTCCACATTTGCATCTGAACAGCCGCAGTGGCCGGGAGTTCAAGTACTCGCAGTATTTGGTCCACATCAGCAAACAGGAAATAACAGGGACCGACAGACACGTGCAATACACAACAGCCAGAGTTTGATCAGCAAAGTTTGAGCTGCGAAATTCGAACAAACACCACGTAACACTGTCTATAGCGTGAACGGATAAACGATTCAACTCCCCCAGGGGGTCTCCAACAACGCCCCGACTTGTGCAATTTCCTCTGTGCTTGCATGAAAAGATATGTTTTCCCAGGACAAATACTGGCGTAATAATCCATCAAAACATGTTTGCATTTTGGTCGATTTAATGGTCCCAAGTGCCATAATGGAACAAGCGTTTATCTATTTTACAAGGAGGATTTTGAGGTGATATTGATTCATTTTTGACAAGCGCTTTACATCAACGGTCAATAACGGAAGAGGACTGAACCAGCTCTAAACCAAGACTAATCAAGAGCTAAACCAGGTCCGACAAATCCCTTATCAACACCGTTTTTCTGTTTCGCCTCAGCAACACGTCACAGGCAGTTTGATGTTTATCTGTGGACTCCCACCATTTCTCAACCCGCGAATGCTGTTTCTGCAAAGTGTCAGACACGACATTTCAACAGGGAAATAACGCTTGTTTAGGGGAATTTGGCCCCGATTTCAAACCTCATTCAGCGCAATAAACAAGACATAATTATGAGTGCGAACGTGGAGCCAAGTCCGAGGTGTCATTTCCAAATAGGACAAAATGCAGATGTGGTATTCAGTTTTTACTTCAATAAACGTGTACTTCTCAGGTTAGACGCAGTACTTTTACGTGAAATTAGTGAATGTGAAATTAGTTGAATATTTGTGTTTCTTGCACAAATCCTACAGATATTTTGTTGCTGCTCATTTTTGTTGTCTGTCCTTTGAAAATACCAAATTCGGCACATTATTTAAACTTCTTTTTTCTCCATTCCAGTTACATTAAAGGACACATATTATGCATTATTTGTGTTGTTATTGGCCTTTAAACATGCATTGAAAACCACACATGATTTGTGCCAGTAAAAGAACCTCTTCGATGTCACAAATCTGGTTACTTGAAACTGAGTGTTTTCTGAGGCGCCGTGGATGAGCAGAAAAGAGGACCTCGTACACATGATTAATGAATTAGGCTAAATACAACTCCAGGCACGTTTTGACGAGGAAACAAAGGCATAAAAGGGTTAATAACAAAACAAAAAAGAGTTTATTTTGCGTAATATGTGTCATGTAACTTATAATTATAAACCAGATGTTGCCATCACGTAACTCTTGAGTATTGAGTCATGTCTTGGGTCACTACTTTGGTTTCCATCATTTTGAAGTACTTACTTGAGTACAATTGCTTGGCGACTCTACCCCCTTCTGACAAACTGTTTTAATTCATTCCAAACTTTGATAAACATCTAAACCTTTACGGTTCCAGTCAAAGAAAAACATCGGTTTTTACTCAGCTCTGAATCACCTTGTGTGTTTTTTCTCTTAATTTTGACTGGTCGGTGCTACGTCATGGCGTTAACTGAATAAGTGGACATTATTTAGAAGAGCATGTCACTGTATATAAAGCTGAGAGGAGTTGGCCATTCATGAAATCATACTTGGACAGTGCAGTGTTGCCGTACAGTGGTTTTGATTTGAAGTGCAGATAAAAAGCAGCCTCTAAGACCGGACCGGAGCCAAATGACCTACATCGAACTGGACCAGGACCAAGGCAGATGTGAGAGAAAACGTTTACAGTGCAATACAGAATGATTTACACCTACTCTTAAATCCAATGAAGGGTTGTGAGGCTTTTGAGTGCTGCTCTTTGTTGTAGAGTTGTTAGTTTCTCTCAGCAAGAAGGTTTGATCCTGAGGCTGGTCAAGCATTATGTCTTATATATTTTATGAATACACGAGGATAACCAGTGAGAACTAGTCTGGATATCTCAATAAAGTGTTTTACATACACATAATATGCACATTTGAGCTTTTAACCTGGCTATAACATAGATCCCTCATCAAAAACATGCCTGAAGTAGCATTTAGCGTCATTCGCACTAGTCTCCCTCAGAGCGTCAAAAACACTCCGTTCTGAATTTCCCAGATATGTGATGTCATAGGTGGAGCTCTGAGGTCATGGCTTGACTCGTTTTTGAGCATTTCTGCCGTCAAGTCAAGATCATTACAACTGCGTGGCTGCATTAGCATGCCGGAGGAAAGCTAGCATGTGTTTATCTCAGCTATGTCGATGTAATCCCTCATTCGTCCAGGAGTGTTCCATTGTCGAAAAAGATTCAGTTGTAGTCGTCTGGACTCTGTTTTAGAGTCATTCTCAATCTGTGAAACAAGTCCGAGAACTCAGGTTTATATCCTACTCTGTGAAAGCCCTGCCCACAGGGCGGGACCTACTGATAATGGCCCATTGAAACTTAACTGGGATGGGCCTATTGTTCCCTGGCGTTTGGCTGCCTCACCTTGAGTACCTGATTAGCATCAGAATGCCTCGGGCGTCTCCATGGTTTCAGCAGACCATTATAAACAATGGGAAGGTTGAATCTTAAACCTCCATTACGATTCAAGGAAGGATTCTCTTTTTTAACAAAGATGGCCTCCTTAACTCCTCTTTCAAACCATCTTTTCTCCTGCTCAGAATCTCCACCTCACTGTCTTCAATTGGAGTGGTTTGTGGCTTTGAGATGAAGATGTACAGCGCTCTGGGGTCCTGACTCTTGGATGAGAGTCGAAACGTACCGTTTTATCTAAAACAGAGTCCAGATGACTACAACTGAAATCTTTTTCTACAATTATCTCAGCTATGCATTTCCTCTGCAGCCAGTAGATGAAGCTCTAAGTGAATGACAGAGTGACATGAAGTAATCGTGTTTTGTTGCCAAAGTAAAGGTGCTCAAGAGCTTGTTAAGGCCAGTCATAATAATAATAATAATAATAATAATAATAATAATAATAATAATAATAATAATAATAATAATAATAATAATAATAATAATAATAATAATAATAATAATGATAATAATAATAATAATAATAATGATAATAATAATGATAATAATAATAATAATAATAATAATAATAATAATAAACAATATAATGAGAGCCAATCATGGAGTCTGCATGTGTGTTTCCATTCCCTAAAATGAAAAAAGTGAGAGTAAATCTTTTCCTGTTCTGTAAAGCACTTTGAATTACTTTGTCTACTAATCGTGCTGTACAAATAAACTTGCCTAAATGGTCGTTAGGGAGCTCAACACTTAAAGTAGCGTTGATGGCTTCCATCTACACACTGATTGATACGACCCTCAAATCAACAAACCTAAACTCATTAACCAATGTAACAAAAAAAGGCTGGATATTCAGTCTGGTCTCCAAAATGGAAGTATCGTAACAGGTTTTATTCTATGTCAAGTTAGTGTCTGCACATAAAATATACTGTAAGTGCACAATAACATAGAAATATTCTACAAAAAGTAATGTACCAAGCAGTTGGACAACTAGCAACACAAACAACACCAAATGAACCAAAAAAAAGTACAAAAACCTGACCGAAACCAGGAAATTCATTCACTGATCTGTTGGTGAAATACAAGCATGCATGAGTTACTGGTCGAGTGATTGGCTTTACTTCTGGGGAGATTTAGTAAATATTTCAAATACCAAACAAAGCCCAAACAAACCCGGCACCTGAACTTGCCGGAGGAGCCCGGGTCACACTTTGGTGCCGCTGGACAAAGGCTTAGACACAGTTGAGCAAACGAAGCGGCAGATCTGACCAATCACAACACACGGGCTTAACAAGGACGGACTCAAAGATGTGTTTAAAGCCTCTAATTTGATCTGTAAGAGAAAATAACATCTTACGGGTCAACATCTAACCTTCTCCTTTGGTCTTCCTCTGGGTCTTCCTCCTCTGACCTCTGCATCCTTCCACATATATTCACGATCCCTCCTGTAATATGCGCATCCAAAACACCTCAATCTAACAGACCTACGGTTGCGGCACGTTTCCATTGGTTCGTTTCGGAGTCAAAGTGAACCGCGCCGACCCGTTTTAAGAGGTAGAGGCTTCGGAAGCGGTTTAGTTCAAGATGACAAGATGAATAAACAATAAATGCAATAATCACCAAATGCTGACTTGATCTTGCGATAAACCACTGTATTCCCGTAGGCCGGACTGACGCGCCCATCCAAACAAAGCTATCGCACGTTAGCAACAGCGGTGTCCTGTTCATCGACGCGCAACGCTCTCGTCTGGATCGAAAATGTTTTAATTAAAGTGCATATTCCCAGCCCGATGCATCACACTGAAGAAGAGCTCAGGCCCTAAAACACAGGCCGTCATTAACTTCACGTCGAGCGTAAAGTGTCGGCGACCAGAGCCAGTCGAAACGTTCCTTAATGAGCTTATCCACCATCAGTGTGACGAACGAGAGAATAACTCATTATAAAAGTATATAAAATGTATAAGTTGTTAATATATAAGGGGTTATTTGTCCGATGCATTCTTAGTTTGTCCATCGCGCTGAGTCAACCCAACACTATCAGTCGTTAAATGGCATGTGTTTTGCAGATGGCGATGAGACGAGGGTGATACGGGCGAAGCGTTGCGGCGTTTGGTGTGCGTTGAGCTCGTCAGTGTCGGATGCCAGGTCTGTGTTCGTTTACATGCAGCTCGTTAGGGAACATCTGAGGCTGAAATCCCCCGGAGGCGTTCACTTTTATGGCGTTTCCCAACAATGAAAAACATATTCAGAGCACAACCAAGAAGACCCCGGTGTTTACATGCTGTGGGATCAAAAGACGTTATATGAGATTTACTGTGGAGGTTCTCAGATCCAAAACAAGCACGTTGTGTAAATGTTTGGCATTTTGTTGGTTTATTCAGAAGTTGTTGGTTTTTTGGGGTTTTTTTTTACTGGCCATGCTGTTGTCGGGATCCCAAATTCCAATAAACAGGATATTTATTGAAGAATTTTAAGTATCTTTTGGGTGTGTCAATGCTCCAACTGTTGCTACTCTTCCCCTCCATCTTTCTAATATCCTGCTTTGGAAAAAAAAGGTTATTCCATTGTGAGCAGCTCTGAATACAGATCTACTGGTAGAATGTTCCCATGTCGGTGTAATTCCTCATTCGTCCAGCAGTGTCCCATCGAAGAGATCGAGCTGGACACTGTTTTTGAAAGTGATTCTCAAGCTGACATCTTACAATGTTTCCAGATGTAATGAAAGAAAAGGTGGCTTATTGTATCTCCAGATGTTGTATGTCTATGTTACTGTCTGTTTTATTTTAGTGACCGAAAAATAGCCCTTGGTCAGATGGTCTAAGGACATGGCATCGGTTACTATTGTGGCAACGCTCTCTGCTCTGTCCCTTTTAAGTAATAAGTGAAAAAAAAAACCAAGGTGACTCCTCCAGCTAAGATAGTCCTGACAGCTTTTAGTGAAAAACTGGCACTAAAATAGTTCAGATATCATCAATCATCATGTACTGTGTCACTTTGGCAGGGCTGATGGTCTCTTTGGATTAGATGAGCCTTTATTGTCCCCGAAGGGAAATTTGTTCTTTGCATTTGACCCATCCTTCAATGCCACTGGTTCGTCTCCACAGGAGCAGTGGTCACGGCAGTGCAGCGCTCGGGGACCGTCTCCAGAGCTTGACCTCGGCTTGGTCAGGACCTTCACAGGTGGATTTCCTCTGGGGCATGTTTTGGGTTGATCCTGGAGGAAACTCACCCAGAACTTGGCCCGGTCCAGCCTGGGAAAGGACCCCGCGAGACGAGCGCGCTAGCCATTCTGCCACCGTGGACATGTTATTGCTTTGCCCAGAATCTTCCACAATATGGCATTACATTTATTTCTAGTTTGCATTTAATCAATTGTGTTTTTTTCCTGTTGTTTCTCAAAAAATACATTGGAAACGCTATGTTTTACTGTGCGCACGATCGCCTCTCCACAGATCTGACCCGGTAACTTGGTTTGGTGGCGCCTCCTGCTGTACACATTTGACGCTGCGTCGACCACAATCCACACAGTTGTTTCCTGACGTGCGGGATAACGACAACACCAAGACAAAACTGCCAATCGCATCTGCGCTCAGACGGACAAGATGACACGCCCCCTTTTCACTCATGCTGCTTCATTAAACTTGATTAACCCTCATTTGGCAATAAAAGCGGGGGAAATGATCCAGAAAACTTGTCGTTTTGAGTGGGCTGGGGCGGAGATAGCAGGTTTTGTTCAGTGATTTCCAGCTTTGAGATCACACAGCTGGAGGCTTCACTGCGCTTCAATAATGTGCCATGAGTCAGTCTGACTTAACTCCAGGGGAAAAGGAGGCAGCGCGCTCCACCACGGCTCCGGCAAAGAGAGGGAGAGGAAGTTCCAGGGGCGCACTCTAAAGCGGCGTCACCCCAAAAACACAAGAGTTATGATGAGGAAAAACCGTAAAAAAAAACGTTAGATAGAGCAGGACTTCAATGGGGCTTTCACGCAGATGTTTTTGAGGTGTTTTCGACATTCACAACCCCGGTAAACTCATCCAAACTTTCATTTTCCTTTCAGTGTGTTGTTTCTGTGAATTAGCTGCTCAGGATGATCGAATATAGTTGAGCGTTTGCCATTTTGATTGCCTCGTCTCGTTTCAAAACTGAGGAATGAGAACATCGCTGTAAAGCAGTTTTCTTTAGTTGGAGCAGATTGTAACGCTCATTTTTGTATGTGTAGTTTCAAGACAAATCTCAAAAACATAGAAACAAACACATATTTTCTTCTCTTAGTGGAAAAAACGTCTTTCTAACATGAAAAAACTCTTTTTTATGGATGTCGGTGTAATCCCTCATTCGCCCAGGAGTGTTCTATTGTAGAAAAAGATTCAGTTGTAGTCATCTGGACTCTGTTTTAGAAAAAACAAAACGTTTCAACTCTCATCCAAGAGTCATTCTCAATCAGAGAAACAAGTTCTGAGAATCTCCTGTGTATATCCTACTCTGTGAGAGCCCTGCCCACAGGGCGGGACCTCCTGCTAATGGCCCATTGAAACTGGGATGGGCCTATTGTTCTATTGTTCCCTGCTTCACCTTGAGTGCCTATTTAGCGTCCGAATGCCCCGGGCGTCTCCAGGGTTTCAGCAGACCATTATAACCATTATCTTTTTTATGGAGTTTTTGCCTCGCTTCGGACGCCATTTTGAGGACCATTTAAAGGTTGTTTACTTGTTACTGAACTACAACATCTGCAGATCATCATTTCACATTTTGTTCATTGTAAACCGCCGTATTGATCTAACACGGCTTGATAACAGACACAGATCCATTGACTTCCTGTTCAAAACTGCAGAACTGAGAAGCTCCGCCTCTTCATATGTTACATTTCACTGTAACAAGTGCATCTTTTTTTAACTTTTGCAAAGGGGATAGGTGACATTGTTTTTAAAAAACCACACGTGCCGTTCAGGGTCTTGAAGAGAATGTGGGGGGCGGGGATAGGGGGTAGGTGAAAACAGGACGTTTCCGAGCACTCGAGCCTCAGCTGCAGGACAAAACAGGATTAACTCAAACACACGAAACATGAAAATGCAACTTTGACGAGGAAACACTGTCGTAACAAGGCTAAAAGCTGCATAATATGTCCTTTTTTTGTGTTTTTTTCATCTGTTAAAACGTATGGATAGACCCCCGACTCTTGGGGATAAAGGGCTGGATCGTTATGGCAACAGATCCTTTTCCAAAAAATCGACTAAAAATGATGCTTTGTGAACAGAATACATTCAATCTGTGACGTTTAACACACAAAATAGCCACATTTCTCCTTCGAGTTCACACTTTTGCTGACAAACGCAACTACGCAACTCAAGGTCGTGCGATTTAAAAAAATATATAAAAATAAAAAAACCAAGCATAGCGAGGAGTTTTTGATCGCTAACACAAACCGACAACCGGTTTTACATGCGTCTCTTGTTCCAGACACAATTCATTCGAAATCCAAACCAAAGATACAGCAGGGAATCCAAAGGAGCCAAGTCTGCTAATCACAAAGAAACACGAACATCCTGGCATTCCGGGCCCGCCTACGGTCCGTAAACCAACGGAAGATAATGCGGCGATCCTGGTTAACCACGGCCACCGAGTCTCGAAGAACCGAAGCAGAAGAACGGCCCGCAATCTAATCACGGTTTAACATTTAGAAACAACACTGGAAAGAACATCTCCCGAGCTGCCGTCCGCTCGCAGTCACCTCGCTGGAGGACGCTCGCCGGACGCAGCGGGGCGGAAAACCTCTGCGTCTTTCGGACCTTAATTGGAAACACGTCATAGGCGTTCGACCGATTCATTAATTCTGGTGGAACTGACGGGTCCAAGCTGCGGAAACAGCTGCGCACAGAAGGGTTTTTTTTTGTGGGACAAACTCGGCCCATTGTGAAGTAGGTTTATTCAACGGACTCGTGTAAACAAAGAGTGGGTTTACGAGCTACTTCGGGACGTTAAGGGCCCTCGGGAGAAGCACGAGGCGCATCAAACACGGAGCCAAGACAAACGAGACGGACGCGGCGTTTGGAAATTTGGAAGAACTCTCAGGATTTTCTCATGGCGTTTGGCAAAAGTCTTCTCCAAATGACTACGCCAATTGGAGCTATTTCGGGGGTTTACTTTAGGGATCTGATGCGGCGTCACGTGATTATGTAACTGGGGTACGGGGAAATCGGGCTGAAACGTGGTTAAAAACTACCATAAAGTCACAATTACTTTTTTTTCAGGCTTTGTCCACAACTGGGACCAACCTGGGACTAAACCCGGGTCCCAAACCAGGTCTAGAGCAGGACTAAACTGGGACCAATCCAGGACTAGTGCGAACGCAGCCTTAAGACTTTCAAACGATAAACTTAGTCCCATCTTTGGACCAATTAAACGATGACGAAGCTCGTGACAGTGAGTGAAACCAGGAAGTGTCCAGAACGTGCTTTGACCAATCACACAAGCAAACCCGGAGTTCAGCCAGCGACCGTGCGACGCTGCAGTTTGGACGACGGCGTCACTATGGCAACACATTTAAAGCTCATTTCATTCATCCGCGCAAACAGTTTGACCACAAAGACAGAATGAGTGTGTCGTCGGTGAGGTTTTGACCCATGAATTACCATAATATTGAGCATTTTAAACATATTTGTGGAAGTAAAATTGTTAAAAATGCACTTAATACAAACAAACAAACAAACAAACAAACAAACAAACATCACAATATTGACCAAAAGGCAAAGCATGCAATTGACCACAAACTGCCGGACTGGTATCACGTGCATTTCTCAGTCATTTGAACAGATTTCCAGATAAAATGTCATCTAAACACGTCCAAATCTAGCTCTAATTTGTAAAACTTTCAGACTACACACTGCAACACAACACACACAAGCAACAGCTGAAAAGTCTCAATGTATTCATGGATTTTTTAAAAAACATTTTTCCCCATTAAAAAGGACTCAAAAGTTTTAAAAGGTCCTAATTTCCCATCATTCTGAAGCTCTAAACGCCCCACGCCACTCAGATTAGCGTCTCTCTCGCTCTCTCTCTCTCTCTCGTGGTAAACATAGCAACAGTTTCCCCATTCATAAATCTGACATCCTCAGCATCTCGCGCCACCGCATGCGACCCCCGGGCCAGAATGTAAACAGAGCGCGCGGCGCACACGTACCGTCCCGCTGCAGGAGGGGGCGTCCCGAGTGGAGCAGGAGTAATCCCAAAAACCAGGGAGCGATTCTGCACGAGAGCACAACAACAAGATTGGGTTTTTTTTGGGGGGGGTTTTTTGGGGGGGGGGTTAGCGGTTTTGGGGTCAGGGTTTGGGGTCAGGTTGGGTCAGAGTGCGCAGAGACAGTGGAAAGAGTGGAGGCTTTCGATACGCGTGAAGCATCCGAGATGTAAGACCGAAGATAAATGGCGGCGTGGAGGAGGCTGAGTACATAGGGGTGTCCCAGACTTGCGAATTGGTCGTGCTGCTCCTGAACCTCCCTTCTTAACTTCTCTCTTTTCGCTCCTCGCCCTCTCTCTCTTCCTCTAGCTCTGATTCCTATTGCTATCGATCGTCTCTAGTGGATAATACCGCGCTTTCTACTCTCTCTCCTTTCTCTTACTGACTTGTCTCTCTCTTTCATACCGCTCTCTCTCTTTCGCCTCTCTCTCTCTCACACTCTCTCTTCTCTCTCTCTCCCCGTCTCTTGCTTTCTCTCTCTTCTCCTCCCCTCTTCTTTCCTCTCTCTCTCTCTCCTTCTCTTCTTCCCTCTCTTCTCTCTCCTCTCTCTCTTCTCTCTCTCTCTCACTCCCTGTCTAGGAGGGCGTATTGGAATTCATACTATCAATATATGTCCGATCCTCTCATATAGCATCGTGCGCATTAGCACTACTCTCTCGGTGGGTGTGGGCATCTATTTCGGTGTGTGGTGGGCCTCTCTACTCTTCCCTCTCTCTATCTCCTCCCCCTAGTGCTCTCTTCCTCTCTCTTCTCCTCCCCCTCTTGCTCTTTCCGCCCTCTTCTCTCTCTCTGCCCTTCTCTCTCTCTTCTCACTTCTACTCTTCTCTCTCCCCCTACTCTCTCTCTCAGCGGCCACCTCTGTCTATCATACGTGTTTTTTTTTGTGTTTTTCTTACTCTCTCTTCTTCCGTCTTCTTCCTCCTCTATCTCATTTTTCTCTCTGCCCCCTCTCTCTTTATTACTTTTCTCTCCCCTCTCTTTCTTCCCTCCTTTCTCTCCCCCTTTCTCTCTCCTCTCTTCTCTCTCTCTCCCTCTCTCGTATCTTCCTCTCTCTCTCTCCGCCCATCGTGCTTCATTGCACCTCTCTGCTCCCCCCTCTCTCTCGTCTCCCTCTCTTTTTCTCTCCTCCCCTCTCTCTTTTTCTCTTCTCTTCGCCCTCTTTTCTTCCCTTTTCTCCATCTCTCTCTTACCTCTCTCTCTCTTCTTGTCTGTGGGAGGCGAGTTAAGGGATTAGATTGGCCGTCTTAGAGCCCTCCCTCCTCTCCTTCCTTTCTCTCTCCTCTCCCTCTCTCTCTTCCTCTCTCTCTCCGTCTCACTTCTCTTTCTCTCTCCCTTTCTCTTTTTCCCTCTCTCATCTCTCCCTTCTGTCTCTCTTTCCATCTCTCTCTCTCTCCTCTCTTCTCTCTCTTTCTCTCTCCCCTCCTCTTCTCTCTCCTCTCTCTCCTCGTCTCCTCTCTCTTTCTCTCCTCCCTCCCTTCTCTCTTCATCTCTTCTCTTCCTCTCCTATCTGTTCTTCTTCCTCAGTTGCTCTCTCGGTCTTTCTCTCCTCCCCCCTCTTTCTCTTCCCTCTCCTCCTTTGCTCTACTCCTCTTGCTCTTCTATTTCTTTCTCCTCTCTCTCTCTCCTTCCTCTCTCTTCCTCTTCTTCTCTCTCTTTCTCTCTCCTTCTCTCTCTTCTCTCTCTCTCTCTCTCTCTCTCTCTCTCTCTTCTCTCGTCTCTCTTCTCCTCTCTCTCTCTCTCTCTGCTCTCTTCCTCTCTCTCTCTCTCTCTCTCTCTTCTCTCTCTCTCTCTCTCTTCTCTCTCTCTCTCTCTCCTCTCTCTCTCTCTCTCCTCTCTCTCTCTCTCTTCTCCTCTCTCTTCTTCTCTCCTCCTCTCTTCTCTCTCTCTCTTTCTTCTCTGCTTCTCTCTCTCTCGTCTTCTCTCTCTCTCTTCTCTCTCTCTCTCTCTCTCTTCTCTCTCTTCTCTCTCTCTCTCTCTCTCTCTCTCTCTCCATCTTCTCTCTCTCCCTCTCTCCCTTCTCTCTCCTCACTCTCTCTTCTCTCATCTCGCCTCCGTCTCTCTCCTCCTACTCTCTCTCTTCCTCTCTCTCTCTCTTCTCTTCTTCTCTTTTCCTCCTAAAGCCGCTTCAAGTGCGCGCGTTTGGGGCATGTCCACTGAAACTCGAACACTCCTCCCTCGCCCCTGCCCTGCGCCCTTTTCCTCACGGCAGCAGGAAAAAGGAAATAAGAGCTACAAAATATTCATGTAAGCGGGTTTTGAGTTGGATCCTGTCTTTTCCAGGGCCAGACTCTCCACAAGTCCCAATGAATTAGAAGTTCACCGTAATTGGCTTAATCACGCATGAGAAGCAAATAGTTTATTAAGCGTTAATTAAGGCTTTGTAACTGCTTTATTATGAGGCTCAGGAGTTTACGTTATTTTGCCATTTGTAATTGAAAAAATAAATAAATAAGAATAAAAATGAACACATATTGGGAAATGTGTGCCTACTTCCTCCTGTTCCTGCTCTAGTCTCCTATCTCCTATCTCATCTCCTTGTCTCTGTCTCTATCTCTATCTCCTATGCCTGCCTTCTTGTCTCCTGCTTCTGCCTGCCTCTTGCTCACTATCTCTTCTCCTATCTCCTATCTTCTGCCTCCTGTCTCCTTCTTCCTGTCCCTTGTCTCCTGCATCCTATCTACTGTCTCCTGCCTCTATCTTTTTCCTCCTTCCTTGCCTACTGCTTCTTTCCTCCTTCTTTCCTCTAATTCTTCCTCTATTCTTCTAATCTCCTGCTCCTATACTCCTATTCCTGTCTATCTCCTGCGTCCTTCTCGTTAGCGTCCTATTCTTCTATCTCCTGTCCCCTGCCTCCTATCCTTCTTCTCTTCCTGTCCTTTTCTCCTGTGTCCCTCCTTCTGCTGTCGTCCTCTGTTCTCCTGGTTCTGTCCTCCTTTCTCCTGTCTTCTGTCTCCTCGTCTTGTTTCCTCTTCGTGCCGTCTCTGCGTATATCTTTTCCCTCTCTTCCTCCATCCCCTCTTTTCCGTGCCTCCTATGTTTTCTTCCTGTCCCTTGTCTCGCTGCTTCCTAATTTCTTCTTCCTCTTTCTCAGTGCAATTGTCCGTCCTCCTCCTCCTCTCCTCCCTTTCCTCTCCCCTCTTCTTTCTACTCTCTCCTCTTCCCCTCTCCCTCTTCTCTCCCCTTCCTCTCCCTCTCCTCCTTCCTCCTTCCTCTTCTCTCTACTCCTCTCTTTTTTTTCTTCCTCTCCTGCACTCCTCTCTCTCTCTCCTTCGTACGTCTCATCTCTCCCGTCTTCCTCCCCTCTCATCTGCTCTCCTCTCCTCGCTCTCTCGTCGTCTCTGCCTTCTCTCCTATCAACTAACCTCGGCACCGACAACGTATGACATACAGTCCTTGTAGATCACTGTAAGCAGAATATACATGTATCGCTGGAGTTAAGTCAAAAATAAGTCAATTCGGATGTTTATTTTTTTAAACCAGGTAAAAACAAAAACCTGGCTGAAAGTGACTGAAGTACTACAATTGTTCGAATAAAGATTTTCTCACTTTTAGAGCGCAAAACAACAGTAATTGATATTTGTTTTAAAGTATCACTTCTGTTCTTTAAAACGTACTTTGAGCTAAATTATTTGATAATTGTCTTGTTTTTCAGTTCCTAAATGATGCATCTTACAGAACATTAACTATTTATCAAACTAACAACAACTAACCACTCAGATTAAATTTTGGCGAGTTCAATGGCATTTGAGTGAGGCCAGTCACTTTTTGCAGTGCAGTGCACCAGAAAATCATGTGATAAACTGTGAGGTATAAGTATGTTTTCACTTACCACCTATCTGACAACCTGTATACTTTAATAGATATAGTACTTACTTTACCTTATTCGGACGCCATATGTTTTTGGCTGGCTTTGTTTTTTTTTTTTTTTTTTTTTATAAGTACATTAAATTGCAACGGTGTTGAGCTGCCAGTGTCCAAGTTCAAGTTTTCCCTTGTGGATACAATAAAGTCCCACGGTTACTATATACGACAGGTTAATTCGTTATAGGAAAGTGAGAAATCAACACATGAGAACTAACACTCTTTAGGCCATATTAAATGGTGCTCTCTGAAAAAAAAGAGATAACCACTCCTCTTTTTTTCTCCTTTTTTACACTTATCCGACACAAAAGAAGCCCACTTTCTCCATTTTTAATAGGCTTTATTCGATTATGTTCATCTATGGTCTTGTTTTTGTTTAATTCTTGAAAATAAAAAATATATTTAAGTCAAATATGATGATTGTTGATAGACGCCTTGAGCTATGATGAAGCTCGGCAAGCCGAAGACTCGGTATAACGATCAGTATACCAAATTGGCAATCAGGCCTGAAAGAACAAGCTTGCATATAATTAGATGCCATAACCTGTGTGGATCTAAAACTTTGATCTGCGTGATGCACTGAACTGATCACGGTTATGTACGGTGTAAGCGACTGTTCTGTGGATAACCGGTGGCAAAGGAAGTGCGGATGATGGGGGTGTTGGTTTTTAGGGATTTGATTTAACGAGAGATTAAGTAGTCAGCTGCTGTTTGTCCATCCTAACCCACGGTGAGTTACGAGTCGTCAGGAAAAGTGGGAGAAAGACAACAGAGGGGGTTTGGGTTTGTTTGAGACCGTTCTGGTTTGAAGGTGGCCCAGTGTGACAGGTTTTAATAAAATTATATATATATATATAGATATTATATTTGGTGTATTTTACCTGTTCGTAAACGGATAATTATACGAGTTTTTTACACGAAATAGACGCAGGTATTTGTGAGAGACAATCCTGTTGAAATAGACGGAAATGAAGGAAGTGCTATGGTTTCAGAGTACAACGTTGATGCGAATGTTTGCAAAAAGAAAAAAATTTTTTGACCTGTAAATAAACCATTAAATTCAAATACCCAAATAAGTCGCTTATTGCTTTTTATTTGTCAATTCTAAATTAGTCTGCCAATTAGATAGAGTTTTTCCCCATGTGATTTTTTGGGTAATCTTCGCTGGTGCGTGATGTCATCATTAAGGCTGTACAAAGTAGTTTTGCAAGTAATGTATTGTAAAAGCAGTTTTGAGGTGAAATGACGACGCGTGTGTGCCGTCCAGCATTGAACCCCGACAGAGATAATCCAAAAGCAACTAATATTACTCTATTATTTAATTTATGTTATAATTGAAGGTATTCTATTTTAATGTAATTTATTTTTATGGTATTTATTTAACCATTTTAATTGTTATTTATTTTGAATGTCATTTATATTTTTAATTTTATTTTTATTTTAAATTTACTTTTATTCATGTATTATTTATTTATTTAGACTTTTAAAAAAGACCCCAAAAAATGATTCAGTCCAATCTTTATATCATAGGTAGAGTTAGTAGCCGGGGTCTATTGCACAAAAATTGGGTCACCAATCGCGCAGATTTGGGTCGAATTCACAAAAGAGTGAACGGTATGCCACCTGTCAGGGGGCCTAGCCCGCACACATACCACACCAACAACGCTCTGGGCTTCTGAAGTCCGTTGGAAAAGATGGAACGTTTTTTTTTTAAAGGTTTTTAAACCCCACTAGTGATACAGTGTAAACTCCACTGCGCAAAACAAAGAATACTCCGTGTTTTGGTGATCCCTGAAACACATTGCCTGTTCACTCTGCGAGCATAGAGCGTTCTTGCATGGGAACAACAACAGTAACTTCAAATCGTGGCGCTTTCTGCAAGTCCATAGAAGATGGACTTATGACTTCAGAGATTATTGTCTAATAAAGAATGATCTAAATACAGCCTATCTTATCCCTACAGAGATGAAAAGTATGAGAGGAATGATGTTTATTGACGGTATTGCTTCGGTGACGTCGACAGACGGCGGACCGGGGGGAAAATGCGTGTCTTTATTTGGTCTTTTTGGGTGAGAAAGAGGGGGACCCGCGGCCGCGGGGATGGGGTGAAATGATAAGCAAATCGTTTTTCAACTCTATAAAAGAGTAGTCGATAGTTCCTACCGTGCTTTCTTTCACGACCTGCAACTCAGTTTTTACGGGAATTCAACATGTGTATCAAGGAACGAATTGGTTTTCAATCAGATAAATATGGTAATCATGAAGACAAAACTGGGGAAAAAGTGGTGTACTCATAGCTGCCTCCTTAGCCAAGGGATCAGAATGGGAATAGTTAAAGAAACAGTTCTGTACACGACCGCCGTTACGTAGTCATATCTTGGTCTACTGCTAGCTTCAAACCTCCTTAAGAAAACCTTTTTAACAGGGGGCGGACTTTTTACAGGGCGGGGTATACCCTCCCTCTCAAACCACAGAGGCGTAAATTTTTTGCGTCTACTTACTTACCCCCACCTAACACTTTGAGAGAAGTATCCACTGTAATTCTTTTTTTCTCAGCACCTACCTGTCCTGCGTTTTTTTGAACACTGGGACTGAACCGTACAAAGTAATTTTCATTTTGGTTTGAGGCGTTTATTTTCTGTTGTCGCTAATTGGTTAATAATGCGTGAGTGTAATAATCATAAATAATAAATAAACATAATAAGAAAATAGAAATTTTTTGATAAATAATAAAATAAAATAATAAATAAAATAAATAAAATAAATAAATAATAAATTAAATTAAAATGAAGCATTTAAAGAATAAGAGAGGAGGAGAAGGGATGATGGCAGTGAGAGAAAGAGAGGGAGTGAGGGAGTTTGGCGGGTGTTTCGCGTCTAAAGTCAGGGAGGGGTTCGGCCCTCTCAGACCCACCCGGATACTCATACATCGATCCTTGCTGCCATTGCCCTACACAGAGAGCCGCAAAATAGAATAGGCTTGTTCTGTCCAGAGGTCGAGCTGTAACCCCATCGCGAATCCTCCAGACGAGGTCTGGAGTTACGAGGAAAGTAAGGATGGTGCAAAAACGAGGAAAAGAGCCGCTCATTATTTCACAAAAATGTTTTACTTTAGATGTTTAGTGTTGCACACTGACACCCAGTTCTCAGCAACCACCCTACACTCAGAAGTTACAGTAGATATATTATATCTCATATATATTCGCTCAAACAAGTGATATTAGTAATCATTCAAAGTATAATATTAGTTAACGAGACTCGAATACATTGAGTTGGATTTAAGATGGTTTAATGAACATAACTGGAATCGAAATGTGAGATCTTGTGAATTTGCTGTTTTCTTAATATTTTACACGATGTATTTAAACTGAAGCCACATCTGGTGTTGAGATCCTGGATTGGGATTTAGTGTTCAAAACTCTTTTCCTGACAGGTGTGAAGACCATATGTCTATTTAAAGCGAAAAAGCTTGCCTCAATTAGAAAAGAAAATGCGATGCAATAAGCAATATTTGAGGATGTGAAGTGATTAAGACAACATAATTAAAAGAGCAAATTGGTCGATGGGGCTCTGATCTTCATCGTACAGTTGAGTCATCCAGTGTCTCTCGTTTTATTTATAATTTTTCTGGTCGTATGATTCGGCGTTCCTGTGATGTACGGCCGTGACGATGCGCGTGGTAGCCTTATTAAGAAGCTTTTTTTATCAGAAGCGCTGAATGTTTTGGGCTTGAGAGGGTGCGTTCAGGGTTCAAGATTGGGGCTGGCAGGAGAAGAAGGACCGAGTTGCGGAGTCGAGTTTCAACGCCATTCAACCACGAACCGGAACAAAGGAGTGGGGTTTTGACCGGAAAAACTGTTGGAGGCAAAGTCGACATTAGGGTTCAGTTTATGGTTGAGTATGTTTCCAGTGT